>BQKN01066314.1:760998-778866 GCA_022839385.1 Asparagus kiusianus | reverse complement strand
AAAAAAAAAAAAAGAAAAAGGAAACAGGAAAAGAAGAAGAAGAAGAAGAAGAAATCTAACCACTACGCTTCTGCAATCTCCAAACCCACGTAGATGGCTTTGCACTAGTCTAATTCTGATCAAAACACTGAAATAATATCTTCGCATTGTTGGTTTTGCACTTGACTAGTTTGGACGAGTATATATCATCAAGTCATCATCCTTACTGCTCACTGCAACTAGAAATGTGGAGTGTCGGCTCTGAATCTGATACCGTTTGTAAGAGATCTAGAAGAAATCATTCGTAAAAGCTAATTGTTACAGGAGAGGAACCTAAATCTCTCATAAAGACACAATTGACTACTCATTGTGTGACTTCATAGACCCTTACGTGTCGAAGATTATTAAGTAGTTTTCTTCTGGCTTATTCACCTTTTCTATTTCATACATAATTTAATAGAAATGAATTCTCTTCATCTGATTCAAAAAGTAAAAAAAATTATTTGATTATGGATTTGAGGATCCCGTATGATTGAGACCAAACATGAAAATAATATTACTTAAAATTAACAGAATGAATTTGACATCTACATTTCTAGAGGATTGATTATCATTTTTAGAAGAGTAACACAGCAATTAGAGTAGAGGTGTGGAAGTTATTAGTTTCGATAGAGGGAGTCAGTAGGTGAAATTGGGAATTTGAGTGTTTTGGTTGTTTGAATCCATGTTAAAGAAAACATTAGGCGCTACTAGGGGCCAACTTGGTGCCTAGTACCTTGGCATCTAGGCAGTTGCCTAGGTGGGGTCTAGGTGGAGTTCTTTTTACGTTTAACTGAAGGTGGAGAAGATTTTGCTGAACGTTGGAGGAGGTGGTGTCCGGAGTCGGGGGAGGAGGCCAAGAAGGTTTGAGAATGTGTAGGCAGCACCACAGGATATCAGGCCACAACTTAATCTTTGCATTCTGAATAACGACCTACAATCCCCTAAGCTTTCCCAAGAGCTAGGTTAGTTGCCTAAGTACCGTTGAGGCTAGGTGGATGCCTAGACCACTTTTTAAAATTGTGGTTTGGATGGTAGTCTTAAGTGTTGGAAACAATTTTTAAGTGATATGTGAGCCTTAAATCATGAAATTTTGAGTTTGTTGCCGAAGTTAATTGTGTCCAAGAAAATTGAATTTTTTAAGTGTCGTCCATCCAATCATTATGTTTTAGCTCTTGTTCATTTTAGGGATTTCTAAGCTAACAATCACCAACTCCGATTACTAAATAACGCTTAATGAATGTCACATGGAATTTCAGAGGGAGAATTGTGTGAAAAGAAATGGAAGCATAGTATCCAACTTTGTGGGTCAACTAGCTACATACAATATGAGTTTCCAGAAGGACTATTTTGGCATACCAAATCATGTGAGAAGAAACAGAAGCATTGTATCCAACTTTTGTGAGTAAACTAGATACATCCATGATGAATTTCCAAAATGATTTTCCATACAACACCTTGGAGGTGAAAAGTCAGTGAGAAAGCTTGCATTTTTTAAAATAGTTTCTTGGTTTTCCTTCCTTTTTCCAGAAGTTACGACAAAGTAATGTATAGAAAATTCTAGTTAAGTTTTGAAATTATCTCTCACCGCAACTTCGGAGTTTCGGTGTGGTGGTACGAATCCTTGACATTATATCAGAGCAACCCAGGTTCCGGCCATGAATTTAAAGCGGATTTAAAAAAAAAGGATACCGCTTCATGAACCTAGATTTCTGCCCACAATAAGGGCGCTCAACTTGCCGGGGCAAGTTAAAGTATAAAACTGTAATAATCAACTCTCACCACAACTTCAAAGTTTTGGTGTAGTGACTGGGTTTTTTGACACTAATCGTATCACACCTGCCCATTTAGTTTTCCCTATATCAAATAAAGAGTTAGCCTAGAAATTCAACCTAATAATTAAGCATCAGTTTCTATTTTCCATCTTTTAAATTTAAATGTTGGCAAGTTTGTCAATTAGTAGTTGAAAATGTTCTATTATCTTGATAATTGGTTCTGAAAGCATGGAGATCTGATCCTAATGATCTAGATGTTGAACTATTAAAATTTCGAATTTAGTAGATATGGTCTAACCCCAATATGTAAATCACATGCAGTAAAAGTAGTGATGGAAACCCTATTCCTTGATGGTTTGATTCCTTGAAGGTTTTAATTTTTATCTAATTTATGTAGTAAAATTACTGACTGTTGAATTTAATATAGTAACTGTAACATTTACAACAAAGCAGTAAAAAACATGAAGACTGTATTAGATCACTAATTACGTTACATATGTGGAATATATACCTATGTTTAAGTTAACGATTGTAATTTGCTTAAATATTAAGAAGAAACTTGCATAATCTAAGATATAAACATCGTGGACAATGCAAAAACAAAATATCATTGGATAACAAATCAAAATCAGCAATAAGAATATGGGTGTTGTCAGCTAATGTATGGTTTGAAAGGGGGAAATTTTTCAACGATCTTTATCAATTTATGCTTCTCTTTGCCTATAAGTCCTTCAAAATTTTAGAAACTGCAAAACTCAAGAATGTGTTCAAGATAGGTACATATAATTCCAAATTCCTTGCATGTGAATCTGCTGAAAAAATCAGTGTTTGTAATCATTTTTTTAATGCCTACTTCAGAAATAAGTCAATTCTCTGTTAAATGAAAGATTTCAAATTCTAACAGTAAGCTCTTGTGGTTGTTCAACCCCCATGTTTTGGTTCTCTTCTTTCCTCAGATGTCAGGCTGAAAAAATATTTAACTTATATGTACGTCCTTGTAAAGTAAAACTCATGGCTTCTTCATATTCATTGCATGGAAACGTATACCCATGGCATGTTCTGATAGTTATTCATATGGAAAAATGTATACCCATGGCATGTTCTGATAGTTATTCATATGGAAAAATGTACTCGTTAATTTTACAGCGAGTTGTCTGAATCAAAGTTGATAAAGTCTCTTCCAGTACATCAATGTAAGTTCTTATTAAGGATTGAGAGCTAAATTTTACACACTACACTTTCAAATTCTGACTCCAAGCTTCTGTGGTTGCTCGATGTGAATATTTTTGTTTCATCTTTTCTCAGAATGTTGCACTAAAATATATTTGATATATAGTGACTTTCTCAGAGTGTTGTTCTGGAATGTATTTTCATATTTATTCCATGGAAAATTATATCCATGTCATTTTCCAATAGTTATCTCATGTGGAAAAGATTGTATTGATTTACTCTACTACCAAATTGTTGTTTGCCTTATAAGTAGTATTGTTTTGTGTAATGCCAGGAGAAACAAAGAGAAAATTTGAAAGTGTTTACTCAGGAGGGACGATGAACACTCCTGATGCTGGACAAGTTTTACAATACTGGCATTGCTGCGGTTCTGAGAATCCTTTTGATATCGGATGCACTGCAGGTCCTCACTGTTCATATGATGACTGATCCACATACCGTATTTTCTCAAGTAATCCTTCTTAGGTTCTTGCATCTATCTCTATGTATAAGAAGAAGATTTATACGAGAGAATATTTCAAATGGAAATTTCTATCCAAATAATACTGGTAATTTATTTCCGTTATTTGAAAAGTACATCAGTTGCTAATTACAGTTTATATGTGCAGTCTTTGATTTGTACAGCTACAATCAAGAGTTAAATGCAAAATACAACCCTTTGTGTTATTAAGGTGTAGCTGTTCCCCTAAATTTTTTTATTAGCACTTGCAACCCTTGCACCCTAGACAGTCTTACTTCTTAGCCCTCGTGGAGAGGACATCTTCTTTCCAAGTAAACCTGGGAAATAATGTGGTCTGGAGTTTAGAGGTGTAAGTGATAATAAAATAGTTTACGGATATTTGTTAAACTGTTGCATGGGTCCTTGTCGTGATTTATTTTTGTTCAAGTTAGGTAATTGAACTAAGGCCTCATTTGGTACAAGGGAAGGGGTAGAAATGGAATGCTCATTCCTAGTTTTCATTCATGCATACCAATCATGGCAATTTTTTGACTCTAGAATGTGCATTCTCATTTCTCCTTGATTACCACTTTTTGTGGGGACATTCCCAATGAGTTGATAAAGAATGTGCATTCCTACTTAGAATGAAAAGTTATATTAAATACTATGTATTCCATGATTTCTTATTAGCTACCCATGCAAAAAATAAAATGATTTTACATTCTCACTTTATTATCTAATCGTACCCAAACATGTGAATGAAAATGAGCATTTTATTCTCATATTAAATCCATTCCATTCCTTGCTCGATTCCATTCTCACTTTACTCGATTCCTGCGTACCAAATGAGACATAAACTTATACCCAATAGATTGCTTCTTTTTGTTTTAATTTTGTTTTTAGAATATGCAATAGTGCATTCCAAGTGGATTTATTCGGACAATTGACCGATGTGTGATTAAGAGAAATGTCATGTGTGTGAGGTTAGAGACGCATACTCAATGTGTTTTACATTTGTTATGTTCTTTCTTTTATCTCAACATATAATGTATGATTTTTTGATTAATTAACTATATTTTTTTAGTTTTTATTTTATTTTATTGATTTATTTATTTATTTAAGGAAATATTTCAAATTATTTAAGTAAATTGTAGTGAAGCTTAGGTACTTGTGGTACATCAGAACAATTTATTGAGCTATAATGTTTCATATTGATTTCTTAGATTACAACCTTCTATCGTTGTTCTACTAAGGAGAAAAACATGGAGATCTTTCTTAAAGAAAGCAAGCTCATTTGCACTGTATTAAATCTTCTACTTACTGTGTTAAACTAAGTGATTAGACTAAATATGCCTCTTTTGGTTGAAATAAATCTGCTTCAATAGGTTATAATATGGAGATAGTGTCATATCTTCCCCCTTCAACAGGTTACAAAATGTCTTCCTCCTTCAATAGGTTACTAAATGCCTCTTTTGGTTGAGATGAATCCCCTTCACAGGATTGTGAATGGTTACAATATATTGAACTCAAGCCAATATTCAGTTTGGATCCAAGAAGTGAATGCCGATGAACTAAACACTTCAAATGGGCTCAAAATTAAGCTCACAATAAGCTATAGCGAAGCTCGCCTAACAGAACATGTGAACTTTGCAGCACAGTTCACCTCACCCCGACCCGACCGAGTCAAGAGTTGATCGACTTCTAAATCAGACTTTAGGCTGAGTCTAAAGGCGCCATTGAGTCAGCCAAGTTGTGATTTGAATTCTGTGCTAAATCAAACTCGTCAAGTGAAGTTTGCCAATCAATTAATCAGCGAACTTCGCTAGCAACTATCAACGTGGGGCCCGTCATCCACGAATCAGAAGCAATAACTCACCCATGTCTAAGTGAGCCTTGCCCAAACACTTTTAACGAGCTTTGCCAAATTAGTGAACCTTGCCAATTAACCGTTTGAGTGCTATTCTCTAAGGGATAACCACTCTCCTAATATCTCCTATTTTAATGGGTACTTAACCCACAATTAAAGACCATTTACTCTCTCTCTTAGCCTATAAGAGGGGAAGGAGATTGTTCATTTGGAAAAATATATATCAGAAAGGTCGAACGCCCCATACATGTGCGACTTTTCTTTATTCAATTCCAAGAGAATACTAGGCTATCTTCCAAGCAACCAAATCAGAGACTAATAGCAATAAACCTGTCATCTTTGTCGGACGTCAATAGAGTACAAGATCGACGCTTCATCATCACACAGTAAAGAACTCATAAATATAAAATTTTCTTGTTTCTCTTTTTAGTTGTAATATGAGCTAATTGTAATTTAAAAAGAACTGAAATAAGATGCTGACTCTGTTGGGGACTAACTTCTCATTCGACGAGAAAATTGTGTCTCAATTCGACAATAAGAATCTTGGGTCTTTTGCTAAATTGCTGGTCATTAAATTTGATCAAGCTAAGTTTAAGGAATTCATTTCTTCGAACCAGTCATCGCTGGCAACTGTGGGAAACTGCTGCAAAATTCACTGCGGTGCTAAATTGACCCCCCCCCCTCCGTGTGTAAAGGTGACATTTGCAAAAGACAGTTTGAGCTTCGTTAAAAGCCAAGCAAACTTCATCCAGAGTGAAGAAATATCGACCCTTGCCTTGAGCGAAGATCAAGACGTTCTCATATCTTCTGATTTTGGACATTAGTCAACACCTCATTTGAGGTTCGATTTAAAGCATATCGTGATGCTCGCTGCTTTCTCGACAAAAGCAAAGAATAGGGGTAATCCTTTGTCCTAATTCCTGAAGGGAATGACATTGCTAATGGTGATCCATTTGACTTCGCTAAGTGAAAGTCTAACCAACATTGCCATGGACGACGTTCGCATGCCAAAAAAGCCCAAAGCGGCGAAGTTGGCTCTAAAAAGAGCCATGACTCAAATCAATTTGGAACTCTTGGTGATCTGAGAGAGTTTCCATCCCTGAAAAATGCTCGCCAACATCAACATTGTGCAACCCTCAAAAAAGTTGTTACGGTAGTTCAAAAGAATTGCCAATGCAAAGCTATTCCTTAAAAGAAATTGGTTTTCAATCGTCTCGGTCACAATCCTAAGCCTTCAGAGTTTAGGATCAAATGACAACGACGTTCCCAAAAGGATAAACTCCAAGAATTCACATTTAATACGATCTCTGGAGATGAGGAAGAATATGCGGACAGTCCATCTGACCTAAGATACTTTCCTAATATCGGAGTCATATTACCAGAGACTGACTGTGTGTACCGCGACACCAGATCAAGGCAGAGAGCAGCAATCCCCTTTGATTACTCCCTCCTCCAAACATGTGTGTCTTGAGCTCCGCCTCAAGTCGACAAACCCACTGATAGTGATGCAAATTCCGCCATAACGTCAAATGCCACTCTTAGTTCAAGTCAAGAACAACAATTGGTTGTGAATATGACGGAGTGAGAAGATCTTCTCCAATAAATGGAAGCTCAAAGAAAACCTTCAGAAGAACAATTCAAGCGATTAGAAAAGATGCTCAGTTAGTTCATGGCAACTTCTCAGCCTTGTTTGAGTTCTTCAAAGAAGAAGAGACCAAATATGGAATTCTTTTTAGAAGAAGAACAAACGCATCAAGGAGACGCAGATTCTGATCACTTAGGATCAGAAACATCAGCTCCTCCCATGCCAAGTCAGAAGGCAAAAGTCCTAGAAGACCTCTAAAAGCAATCAATGCTCTTTCTCAGCAAACTGAGTTTAAGAAGGTTGGAATCACCCAACCTTACCCGCCATCGAGTGGGACCTGGTTCCTTATTCGATGATGTTTAAATTGCCGACATTGCATATATTTGATGACAAAGGTTCTCCGAATCAGCACATATACTACTTTCACAAACAGACTGGAAATGTAGTAGGTAATGATGCCCTTAAGGCGCGACTTTTTATTAGCACTCTTCAGGGGTTAGCTTTCGACTGGTTTCAGAATCTATCTAAGGGATCAATCAAATCTTGGCTTGATCTGAAATTAAAGTCCTCTCACAATTTCATGAGGAGCAAAGATGTTACCATGGTCAAACTCCTCTTCGAAAGACATATGGGAAACGAGATAGTCAGGGAATTCATCGAGTGATTTCGCAATCTGACATTATAATGTCGAGATATGTCTTTGCGGATGCTACTTCAAAATTGTCAGCACAATTTCATGGGTCGTATTGAAGCTCATATGGGCGTTACGGCCTACACATGGAAGGACTTAATGGAGCAAGCTGAAATAGCAAAAAAACCATCAGAATGCTTCAACAAGTTTGAATTCTAAATAAAATTTAAGGGCAACAAAGGTAAAGAAGGACAGTCCTCCCAACTGACAGCCAGAAGAGGGAACCAAGGAAGAATGTTTAGCATAATTACTCCTTCAAGGGCGAGCATACAGTGTCAATCATCTATGTCCTCAACAAGGATAATAGGCTAAAGCTTCCTGAAGCCTGACATCCTAAAGAAATAAGAAAGACTGACGATTTTGATTACTGTCTTTATCACAGAATGTTAGGATACCCGACAAAGAACTATTATATCCTCAAGGATAAAATATAGATGTTTGTCGAGTTAGGAATTATTAAGCTCAAATCTGAGCCAAAAAAAAAACGAAAAAATTTATTGCTAATATGGTAACTTTTCAATTTGGCTCAATGCTAGAAATCCAAGCTCAAGATGTTGTTGTTCCCATTCCCACTGTAGGGATGGAAGTGGTCAATCATGACCGACAAAATCAACAAAGTAAGGCTTGATCCCTCTTCCTACAATAGGAGGAAAAATGATGTGGGTGTATCCCAACCTTCTCCAAGATGAACATTGGACCCTTCCGAAGTCTAAGAACAAGTGCAAGATGAAGTCCTACAACTTCCTCTCCGTAAACATTGGAGAGGAATCTCTATGAGTATCTTTGCTCACGGATTAAGAAGTTAAAAATTTTATGACGAGGACATGGTCTGACCAAGATTATTTAAAGAATTATGATCAGCCAGGACATTCTAAGCAACTCGAACCAACCAAGCAAAAAGAGACTCGGTTTGACAAGGCGTTAGATTGTCCCTTAGATGATCCTAAAGCCCCATTCTAATATGATTTTATGGCCCACTTAGTCAATACCCCGACTTGTATAACCTTATTTGAACTTCTATGTTTGTCTTAGGAAACAAGAGAGACTTGAAAGAAGCTCTGAATGACATTGAGACGTTCCTCACCCACACAGTCGAGCCTCCTCAAGATGATGAACATAAGCAATGCTATTAATGCCAACAGCAAGCATCTTGTATCACCTTCACTTTCACCACTAGGTGTGACAACTTTAATTTGACAGTGCGTCAAGACTTAACCACAAAGGAGCAATTATTGCAGGAGTGGGGGTAGTGCATATCGATCCCTACGGACATGTCTTTTCTCGGGCTTATTTGTTAACTAAGCCATGTTCCAATAATGTGGCCGAGTATAATGCTCTCATAGTTGGTTTGCAACTCGCTCAAGATATGTGTGTATCAAATACCTTGAAGCTTACGGTGATTCTAAATTAATCATCAACTAGATCGAGGGAGTGTATGAAATTCGCCACAACGATCTTAGACCCTACCATGAAGCGGCAATGAAGCTTGCTTAATCATTCAAAGGCTTCTACATTAGTTATGTAGCCCCCTCGAAAATACTCATGCAGATGCTTTAGCGTCCCTCGCAGCCACTCTTACTTTTACTCCTAAGTCTATTAGGCGCATCACAGTGGCTAGTCATCAATTAGGCTCTCCAGAGTAAATCGTGGAAGCTAATGAAATGTGTGTCATGCCAACTCACTTTGAGGTTAATAACTAGCATTTCTCGATTGTTGATTATGTATTGCACGGAATGCTACCATATAATTCAAAGTAAGCAATCTCTATTCAAAGAAGAGCTTCGCGCTTCTTCTATGATTCTACTATGCAGACTTTGTACCATCGATCATTCGATGGCGTGTTGCTCTGATGCTTATCACCAAGTGAAGCTCGAGAAGCACTCAAGGCAGCTCACTGCAGTACATGTGGAGATCATCAACTGGGTCCTAAATTTCAGAACTGATTTTGTCATGTAGGCTATTACTAGAGGACGATGATTGCAGATGCAGTGGTCTATGCCAAGCAGTGTCATCATGCGTGCTAAGTCCACACTGATTTTTTGCACCAACCTTCAGAAGAATTACATCCGACTGTTGCCTCATGGCTATTTGAAACATGAGGTATGGACATTATCAGGCCGATTAGTCCACCATCCGTTAAAGGCTATCAATTTATTCTAACCATCACTGATTACTTCTCCAAATAGGTTGAAGTTGTTCCCTTAAGAGAGATTAAGACATCTAACGTCTTTAGGTTCTTGAAAAACCACGTTATTTACAGATTCAGCATCATTCGAAGGATTGTTCACAACAATAGTTTGCAGTTCATCAGTCGACCATTCTTCAAATTCTTTAACAAGTTCAGAATTCAAGATGTGATTTCTACGCCTTACAATATAGCTTCTAATAGTCTACCTAAAACTTTCAACAAAACCATCATCAAACTTCTGATGAAATTCATGTCCTCTAACAAGCGAGATTGGGACAAGAAGCTTGGAGAGTGCTTATGGGCTTATCGAACAATAGTCCACTCCCACTGGCTCCATGCTTTTTTTCTTGGTCTAAAGATGTGAAGCCGTGATCTTACTAGAAATTCAGATGCCGTCATTGAGAATCACTCTTGCTGAGAAGATGACAACCGAAGAACATTATCAAAAGCGGCTTCAGAAACTAAAGGCGCTAGTTGAATTGAGACTTCAAGCTCAACAACGAATCGATATCTGCCAACCACGGATCTAAAGAGCCTTCAACAAGAGAGTTGGAGAACGATCCTTCAAAGAAGGCGACCTGGTCTTAACTGTTCGTTGACCCATGGTCATGGCACAAAAGACTAAGGGTAAATTCTAACCTAAATAGGAAGACACATTTGTAATAGAGATAGTCTACTCAAATGGAGCATATTGTCTAATTGACCAAAACGGTAAGAGGCTCATGGCATCAATTAACGAGGTATTTCTCAATAAGTATTACCCTTGATTCTAGTTAATATTAATCTCCCCATAGAGATCTTGGTCACGTTCAAGTGTCCACATCCAACCACAAAAATAAGTTCTCAATCTATATTGTTGATCAACTTGATCCAAAATCCAATCAAAACCCTAACGAGTCATCAAGCTAACAACACATCTCTATTGGATCATTTTATCAAGTGGTTAACATTACACCTCTGTTGGCTTATCTTTTCGGATTCGGCTAGTTAACATTACACCTCTGTCAATCCGCCTTTGTTAAAAATCGATTAGTTAACATTACGCTTCCATCGATTTTCTACCGTTAAGTTAACACTAAACTTCCGAACGGTAGTCATCCTTTGGACTCTTTAGAACCTGACCGGTCAATATTACACCTCTGTTGAAAGTTCTATTTGACAGTTAACATTACACCTCTGTCAAATACTCTAATAATGTCATGTTAACATTATACATTTGAATAGTACCAACTCAATCAAACTTGATACGTTAACACTACACCTCTATCAGTTTGATTCTATCATTTTCCTCCCCAACGAGGATATCAATAGGACACATCAACATTACACCTCTATTGTGTACATATCAAAATAACAAAAGTTTTTTATTTATTAAAAGAGCTAATCTATTTCAAGAAGGAGAATTCTAAAGGGAATATGGATAAAAAGTTTTAATTCGGGCAATACATTCAGCTATCCTAGCATCCCTAGCTTCAAGAGCATTTTTAGGCTCTCTCCCTCAGAATCCTAGGGTCAATAGGAGCAACTTGAACTCTGATAGCCTCCAGCCTAGCCATCCCAGCCTAAAGTTGAGAAGCATTGAGATCCTACTTTTTAGCCAACTTAGATATTTTTAGTTCGAGTTCCTCCTTCTGCTATTAAGTGTCTTCCAATCGAGCTTAGCTGCATCAATGGCCACCTTGGCCTCATTAATGGTGGCTTCCTGCTCTTGCATGGCGTTGTTAAGCTTAGTTGACTGCCATCAACGAATGCAAGACTAGCATTCAACTCTTGAAGCTCCTTATTAATCTGCTCCATCTCCTTGCAAGCCAACCCTTCAATCTCACGGTGCTTTGCTGATAGACTACAAACTTCAGGATCAGCAATATCGTCAACAATGACCATACGAAGCAATTCTAACCTTTGTAATTGAAGCTCGACCTCGTCGATCATCCTCTTGAATAGGTCAGTGCGTTCGGCTCCCGCAATCGACGGCAAAATGCCAAGTTGATTTCTCAACAAGGAAAGAGTGCAACAATCAGATAAACTTCTCTTGGTAGCCAGAGCAGAGTCGATACTTTGGTCGATCAGAATCTGAATCTCAAACTCAATCAAAGAATATGAGTCAAGAGATGGTGGAATCTCTACGCGACTTGGAGGACCCACTTCTGTAGAGATCACTGATGCATTCATGGTTGTTAAAAAAAGTGGTTGGCAGGACTTGCACTTGTTTGTCACCCAGTAGGAGATATGGTGCAAGCGTAGCTAACACGCTAGAGACATCCACTGAGGTAGAAACCACAGTTGTCGCCTCAACTAACGGGGCAACGATTTTCACAACTAACGTCGTAGTGATCAACACATACGTTGGTGCAACTTCATTAGCAGTAGTTGCGACTTCCAGCTCAACAAAGTCATCTGCTGCTTTGGTAGCATAATCTTCAAGCTAAGGCTCAGAACTCAGCAGAACTATCTCCCGACTCCTACTGGAATCGAAGAAACTGATGCATCATCATCTTCCTCAGACAACTCGTGACTAACCAATCTATGTCGTACTGCAAAATCAGGCGTGGGCGTAGGACTTACTACTGCGTCGATAGTCGGCTCAGGCTTAAGAGCACCAAAAGCACCGTCAAAATCCACCGCTGGCTCAAACTCATCACTTGCAGGAATATGTATAGGAGCCACTACATTCCCATTCTCCAACCAGGTTCATCATCCGCCAAAAGGATAGAAAAAGCGTCAGTTATCAAGCAAAGAAGATACGCAAGATTGGTCAGAGAAAAGCATATCTGGCATATAACAAGAACCGCCTACATCGCCCTCAAAACCCGTATCATCAGGCTCGATAAGATATGTCAGTTTCGACTTTGTAATCCACCTTCTCCTCGTCATCTACATCTTCTTGATCGAGGGAAATAGGCTCATTGCCTGCATATAAGAAATGCACATCAATCAAGTGCACTTCAAACAAATCAATGCAAGGACGTTTGTAAAGTTCATCGGAAGGATTAGCTATAAGTTTCTTGTGTCGGAATCACATGAGACTCTTCCTTGGTCCTTGAAGAGCCTCGGGTGCATCCTCGAGTTTTGAAGGCGCTAAATGTTGCTTCTTTGAAGGCTCTTGTGATAGATGGGCTTGCAACTGCCTCTTTCCCCAAGCCTCCTTCCTTCGCTAGGTGCTCATCAACGAATCGCGGATTCAGATGGTTCTCGGATGTTAACACCAATTGGCCTTTGAGGGGTAGGTTGCCCGCTCGGTGCCTCTGTATCTTCATCTTCTAGTACTAGAAAGTCTTGAAGTTCAAGAGCTCTACTCTTTGAATCTTTCCTAACTAATTTCCTATACTTTTAGGTGATCCATCGTAAACTAGTTTTATTCACTAAAAATCAGAATTGGGGACGGTCACCTTACTATACTACTTGCAGAACGCTAATGTTATGTAACAGTTAGGTGCGTGATGGGGAAGTGTGAATCTAGCCCCTGTAACACTAGTAACGAAGTGGTACCAAGAACAAACACCATCCACTAAGCTTCCTGTGTGCAACAATCCTGGATTGGATTCCTAAAGAAAAGATGGTCATATCCGAACTGACGAGCAAATTGTCAAGGAAAGTACAGCTCGATATAACACTTAGTTCCGTTCAACCTAGCAATGAGATGACCTGGCCTGACGTTAGCCATCCATTTGAAGGACCTGCTAGGTAGGCAACTATATCCTTCAGTACCTACACCATCTTCAAACTCATCCCGGGGATGGTACCATCGATCTCAGGAAAATAACAGTAGATGCAGAACTGAGTATACCATTTCGAGCACTCATATGTCTGAAGTAATGAACACTATCTCTACTTGGTGCAGCAGCCGACGTCCATAAGGAGCAATGTGAAGTATACCATATTTCTAGATATGTGTATGTAGGCGTTAAAAATTACCTATAGGTCCCCGTACGCGGCTCGAGATGGCGAGAAGACAATGAACATCGTTATTTGAGTCACAGAAGCTCATTTGATGATGATGAACGCATGAAGTGAGTCGACCGACCATACGAAGCAACGGAATTTCGGAATAATCGAAATACGAATGAATCGGGAGCTGCACGTTGCTTACGAAAGACGAAACGCCCCTCGTGTCCCATTTACTTCACACATGATTCAATCATGAGAGCTTGTAGATCTCCTCGTCGGCTTTCCGACACATTCTGGATCGCGTGATTCCGAGTTCGGATGATGAAAATACGATGAAAACGGACGAAGCACGCGAGACCAAGCCCTGAGCCAAACCGAGACACTCTCAAGTGTCTCAGCTTGGCCGAGACACTCACAAGTGTCTCGGCCAAGCCGAGACACCCGCAAGTGCCTACAACCCAAAAAAGCTGATTTTCGCGATTTTTTGACCGTTAACTGCCTGGATTTGCTCCAACTGATAAAATATCATCCATGAACGTGGTTAAGTGGTTACAACTGAGGATAAGAGGGAATCAACCATTCTTATCCGAAAACAGAGGTCACGAAGCCTATAAATACAGCCCCAGGGCCTTTATTTTTTCACATCTGGAATTCTCGAGTGTTTGCGAAGCCCTACCGAATTGAATACTAAAGGAGCACGAGTTTCAGAAGAGAGGAGGAGATCGATCGAGTTCTTCAGTGTAGGAAAGAAGAGTTCGTCAGATCTGCAGTTTTCTTGTTCTTCCCTTGAGATTACCCTGTTACGGTAATCTTAAGAAGAGTAATTATCTCGCCGTTGCTGAGATAATTGCTTCGGCTTCTTGATTCCTTCGCGGATCGACGAAGCTTCGGATCTGATCTAATCGTCAGGTATTCCACGGATATTGACGTCCCCGTCACCGGCTAAGAACCCACGCAAGGAAGAGTCGATAAACGAATCTTGTATTTATTTTCGAGAGAGTTGTATTATTTTTATTTTTTTATTTGAATTCGTTGTAAACGACCAAAGTTATAATGAAATCAATCATGAAGGCGACTTTCGAAGAAAACAAGCTGGCGACCACAGTGGAAGCCAACAGCCTCTCTATAGAGGCTGTCGTGACGTAACCGCGATCAAGATCCCGGTGAACGAAGAGGTCGAGTACGAATTCGACCAGCAGAAGTTTGAAGAGTATATCTCTTCTTCCTCTTCCAGATCCGCCTCTCCTCGCAGGCGCAGGAAGGCCTCCTCTTCCAGGAACGTTCGCTGGACTTCAGGCTCAAAGATCCAAGATCCTCTCGCCGCCACCGCACTTACACCTCGCGATGCCACTCCAGCGTCCAACGAGGTCCAAGCTATAGATCTGGGCCTCTCCTCCAGCAAAAGTTTAGCTGGTGAAGACATGCCAACTCTGTCGAAGAGATCGCGCCAAAGACGACGCCAACGCCTTATGCGTCAACTGGCCAAGGCTTTGGAGCTAATGGACGGGATCCGCTATGATGTGGATCTAAAATCTAGGCAGCGCCGAGGACAACAACAGCGAGCAAACAACCCCTCCTCTAAAGCAGAGAAGAATGAATGGGTCCGCGTCAAAAGGACCCGCTCTACCCTTGAGGAGCGAATCTGGAAGCACCGTACATTGCTCGCGCATGCCCAAGTCCTTTTGCAAAAAGCAAAAGAAATGCAGAAGAAAGAGGCGGTTAAAAAGTAGCCTAAGTACAAACGGGTGTGCGTGCCGAAGGCAAAGTCAGCGCCTAAGGCAAAAGTGGACGACGTCACCATTCGGTCTTCGTTAACTTCAGATCCCGTTTTCCCTGTCCCCGTACTTCCGACGGAGCCATACGGTAGCATAGATCTCACCAAATTCCGAGTTTCTCTGAAAGACCGCCTTGGTCCTCTCACCGAAGATCGAGGTAAAGCACCTGTAAAGGAGTGATTGGGGTCGTTGAAAGGTTCCCAAACAACAATTCAAGCTGGGGGTCGTACTAATCCCCCCAATAACAACAAAGGGAAAGCCCCTATGACCGACCGCATCAGATTGCGAGTCGAAGTTCAAGAGCCCGTTAGAGTTTCACGCTCACGAAGGCGTAAGTCTGAACGCGTGACTCTTGGAGGCGCCAATGAAGCGTCATATCCCTAGAGGGAAACAGGTTCATCCGATGATGACGTTATACCTGGGAAGTCGTGCCAACACACGATGGGTTGCTCCGGTCATCAGACCGACGAGTTGTACTATCGGGCTGAGGGTGCGAATAAATCCCAAAAAGAAATACCCGAGACACGGACTCGCACTATCCGTGTGCCAAGATAATCAAGGCAGTGTTGTCAGAATGCTGCTTCCATAAGGCCCCACAAAGGGTTTCGGTGTTTGAAAGAACCTCCACTGGAACATCCGAGGCTAAGCCGAGGCGTTTCCGCAGAAGAAGGTCAACCGGCACAAGTAACGAGCTCTCGCGAGTTACTATCAACATGGTCGACAATGGCAAATCCATGCCACGCTTCAGTCCTGAACCTTTTACAGAAGTATTTCAATGCATGACTTGGCTGCGATCTGGAACTGTCAAACCTAGACCCAGCAGGTCACGATCCTCGGACGATGAAACCTCAGATGCTTGCTCAGCGTTGGCTTCTGATGATACGACATCCAGTACAGGACAATCTTATGAATCATTCATGATTAATGCCGAACAAATGGCTAAAATTCTCGAGGCGGCTTTAACCAAGGAGAAGGAGAATTTTAAATTTGAAATGGAGATGGCTATGCAAGAAATGAGAGATATGCACAGCCAACAAATTGCGGCACTGACGAACCAGTAGGGAGAGTCCAGCCGTCGTAATAATCCTAATCAGGTTGACAGTGATCGGGAAGTGAACGAGAACGCCAATATGGAAACCCCTCCCGTTGATAACAATGCTGGGGGTGAATCCTCAGATGACAATAATACTAAGGAAGACTACGTCACTTCTCCCCGTAATTGCTCGAAGAAAGATATGAGCGAGGATAAGAAGATGAGGGACTTGTAGAGCAAAATCAATGCGTTGATGAGTGCTCAGGAGATAAAGAAGTCAGGAATACCGTGTCAATACCCAAGGGAATGGGAGTCAATCCCATACCCAGCAAAGTTTAATCTGATTAACTTCACGCCGTTCGACGGGAAGGGTTCCCCCACCCAGCATTTGATATATTTCAAGTCCCATTTAGGTATAATCTCCGGCAATGAACCTTTAATGGTACGGCCATTCGTGGGTACTCTTCGTAGAGCGGCCTTTGATTGGTATCGCCATCTCAAGCCGGGGAGTATCAACAATTGGGAGATATGGAAGACATGTTTCTTACGAATTTCTTCGATGACGATACCGAAGTTTTAATCAGAACGTTGTTCGATGAGAAACAGAAGGATGGAGAGTTGGTGGAGAATTTCGTTAAAAGATTCCGAAACAAGACGATGAATTGTCGAGATCCGGTCAGTGAAGATTTTATCCTCAAGACTTGTCACAACAACCTTTCTCTAGATATCCTGGAAGCTATGGGAATGGCGCCGTCCAAGACTTGGAAGGACTTGAAAGTGCGAGGAGAACGAGCCGAACGTTTCCTCAAAAGGAAGAAGCCCGAAAGATGTCAAACGGCGGCTAATACTTCGAAGCAAAATTTTGTTCCTCGAGGTAAAGGGAAAGCCCAAGCAAATGCGGTAGATGCGAACTAGACGTTCGAATTGCAACCGCAACAGCAACAACAACCACAAAAGGGGTCTCAACAATCGCAATGGCAACAGAGGTCACAAAAGCCAAAGACTACCGAACCAAAATTTCCAAAAGTTTATTCTTTCAGGGAGGATGAAGTTCCTGGTCTCTTCAAACACCTTGTGGAGAATAACAAAATCAAGTTACCTCTAATCTAGGATCAGGAAGACGCTAAGAAGGTTAACGACCCGAAATATTGCGCATTCCATAGAGCGGTGCATCATCCTACTAAATCATGCTACGCCCTTAAGGATAATGTGACGCCCCTGGGTTCACACAAGGCTGCAGTCCTCGGTGAAACCAAGAATGTCAAACCTGCCATGCACCACACCGTGCAATAACATGTTTCACCATCACAATTAACATCTCCCTAGTAGAGTCAACAACAGGTATAGGTGCAAAAGCAAGTAAAAGATAACACAAGAGA
>BQKN01066314.1:734695-745998 GCA_022839385.1 Asparagus kiusianus | reverse complement strand
GCAGCGACCACGGCGGTCGACTGCTCAGAGTTCTGGGCCATGCTCAGACTGGGGTTCGGTAAAAAGGTTGTAACTTTCTCATACGATCTCGGAATAAGGTGATTTAAGATTTATTGGAAAGCTATTGAAGAGACCTACAACTTTGGTCTTATACACTTTTCCAGATTCTAACTGAATCAGTATGAAAAACATAGAAATTCTCAACTGGTCAAAATTCTCAGATTATCACTATTTGCCTTTGTGCATGTTTTGTGTATTTACACTCATATATTCACAAATATACATTGAATTGATCTCAAATCAATTCCTATCATGCTCAAACATCAACATATATTATTTTCACCATATAACATATTTAATTATTTATCACACTATATTCACATTTTCGGGGTTTTACAGATAAGATCCAAGCGTTGATCGATGTTGGAGTCCTTACGGTGAAATTGGCCAAGGAGAAGAAGGTGGGTGCAAATGCCGTGTCAATTAGCTTCAGATCTGTTCATTTGAACTGGTTCCAGCATGAGCCAGTGATAAATGTAGCGGTGAAGACTGTCAACGATGATCCTCATAAACAACGCCAGAAAGGACTTGTGCCACACGCAGCCCCAAATGACGAGATTCTCTGGGTCCATCCTGATCTGATCGAAGATGAACAATGGGTGGGGTCGTCATCTAAGAAGAAATCAAAGGGGAAAGGAAAGTCCTGTTATGGAGTTGCAGCTATTCCAGAAGAAAATGATGAAGGAATTCCTACTTTCCCACTCTCCGAAGATGAGCAAGAGGTCTTCACTACCAGGAGTGAAAATGAGTACCATTTCAAGTATCCGAGTGCTTCCGATCAATTAGCTAAACAGGGAGTAACTAAAACCATTCCCTCCAAGACATTATCGAAAATGGGGGTGGTCACGATTCCCCCAGCACCAGTTGAAAAAATTCAGCAAAAGCTAAAGGAGAAAGAGCCGTTATACCAAGAGGGCCAGAACCCGAGGCAGTTTCGATTCAATCAACCGATTGGGAGAGACAAATCGGGGAGCTCAAACGCTCCATAACGCTTCGATATTATAGCACAGTTAGCCAATATACCAGCTAGAAAAACTCTATACAAGCTACTACGTCTTTCAAAGGACACAAGGGAAGCACTACAAGAAGCCTTGGCCAACTCAGACGTTTTCCTGACTCAAATAAAACCATCCCCTGAAGAACCAGAACCTTCAGTGCAGCATTGCAACCTCGTGGCATAACACATTCCCTGCATTTCTTTCACCAAGGAGGACATGCAAATAAAGAATTCAAAGCATGACCGACCCTTGTATTTCACCTGGTATATAGGCTCCAGCGTTGTCAACTGGATCCAAGTCGATCCGGGTTTCGTTATTAGCATCATGCTGCTCCGATTGATGTACAATCTCGGAATACCGGACAGTAAGTTGACCTCCACGGGCATTATGATCTATGGATTCAACACCAGTGGATCCAAACCATAGGGTAAAATCCGAGTAAAGTGCCTGATTGGAGATCTGAAGTCGGAAGTCATATGCTATGTGATTGACGCAGAGACTTCTTATAACTTACTATTGGGTCGACCTTGGATCCACGATAACGTTATAGTCCCTTCTATCCTCCATCGGTGTCTTAAGTATGTAGACACTAATAATGAGGTCAAGACGGTGGTCGCGGATAAGCAATCGTTTAAGGGGTTAGAGAATTATTTTACTAACTCTCTTCTCTACGGTGCTGAATCCGATACTGAACCATCGGCCCAAGACACGGATAGCGGAGAAGAAGCTAATACCGAAGCTGGGTTTGGTTACGATGGTGGTTTTGTACTTAATGACATTGTACCCATTGTAATCAATCTTGACGATGCAGAGTCATCGGATAGTAGTTGTAATTGGCAATTTGTCGAAGAAGTAGCAATAAATGATGATTTAGAGTACTCTTTGTGTCTCGATAATATCATGAAGGGATTATACAATGACCCTAACTGGTATGTACCACTTCAATCGCCTTGCATGACGAAGAAACATGTTTAGGATTCGTTCGGAACAATGCTCGTCATTCCTGCGAAGACAGGGAGTGAAAAAGAAGTCATCTACAGTAAGAGGAAGGAATTTTCAATACCAAATCACTTCTTCGAAGAAGATGACGATGATGATAAACCAGCCCCTCATTTATTCAGATATGACACAAAAGCACATAATCTTATGGAGAGATACGGATATAACTTCACACTTGGAGAGGATCTTTGTTTTGGTCGAGATCCGCGAGTTCCACCTCGTATGGCCTATGTACCGAAAGGGAAACCCGATAACTATTATAGCCACAGAAGAGGTTTAGGCTATGTCTCCTCGTCCGATGACGAGTGTTGTTGGCAGGTCATTGATCAGATTACTAATAAGGGTAAAGACGAATATTCTTTCGACTCTTCAGCCTGGGATTCCGACGCTAGTCTTGGAGAAATGTTCAAAAGGCTAATGTCGAATATGGCTACGGTCGACCCTGCCACAATAGGGAAAGACGACCAAATGCCGACTTGGGAAGACCCTTGGGTTCATCACCAGAATATGCAGTACGGTGATAGGTTTGAACAAAGGGAACCTCCTACCGAGGACCAAGTAATCTAGGTGAATATGGGCAATGAAGATAATCCAAAACCGATATTCGTTAGCGATAGCCTCCCGCCAAATGAGAAAGAAGAGCTAATTGCCCTCATCAGGGAGTATATCGATGTTTTTGCTTGGATCTACGAGGATATGTCAGGGCTCGATCCAAATATGGCAATGCATCGCCTCAATATTAAACTGGATGTCAAACCTGTCAAACAACAACACAGTTTCGTCCACAAATTATGGAGGCAATCGAGTCCGAGGTTAAAAAGCTTATTGACTCAGGTTTCGTCAGGGAGGAGCAATATCCTGAATGGCTTGCCAATATTATCCTGGTCCTTAAGAAGAACGGGAAAATCAGGATTTGTATCGACTTTAGAGACATTAACACCGCCTGCCTAAAAGACGATTTCCCTCTTCCCATCACGGATGTTATCATCGACAATACGTGTGGATTCGAGAGAATGTCCTTCATGGATGGATTTTTCGGTTATAATCAGATAAAGATGCATCCAGATGATGAAAAACATACCGCGTTTAGAACACCCCTCAGTGTTTTCTGTTACACAGTTATGCCTTTCGGCTTAAAGAACGCAGGTGCCACATATCAGAGAGCTATGTCAAAGATTTTCCAGGAGCATCTCCGGAAGACTGTTGAATGCTACGTGGACGATCTAGTTGTGAAAAGTCGTGACAAGAATGATTACATCAAAGACTTGAAAACGATGTTTGATCTGATACGGACTCACCAATTGAAGATGAATCCTATCAAATCTTTCCTTGGAATGACCAGCGGCAAATTCCTCGGATTCGTCGTCACCAACAAGGGTATTTACATCGACCCTGACAAAGTGAATGCAATTAAAGAGCTGCAACCCCCGAAAAACTTTAAGGAGGATTACAAGGACGGTTGGCTTATATCCGTCGGTTCATCTCGAACCTTTCGGGGAAATGTCAACCATTCTCCAGGCTTACGAAGAAGGGCATGTCATTTGTATGGGACGACGCTTGTCAAAAAGCGTTTGAGAATATTAAAGAGTATCTCTCGAGACCCCCTATGCTCGTTGCACCGAAATCGAGCAAACCGTTCTTGATTTATGTCAAGGCGACGAGTCACTCGTTAAGTGCATTACTTGCACAAGACGATGATAACGGTCACGAACAGGCCGTATATTACTTGAGCCGGACCCTCGTGGGCACCGAATCTTAATATCCAATGATCTAAAGGGAGTGTCTCGCCTTGGTATTCGCTATTCAAAAGATGCGACACTACTTGGTCGGACAGACTATTTATGTCATTTTCAATGTTAACCAGTCCGAGTATTCATGACGAAACCCACTTTCATGAAATGGTGACTAGCGAAATGGGCTCTGCTTCTGTCCCAATATGACCTGCACTTTAAGCAACAAAAATCGGTCAAAGACCAAGCTATTTACGATCTCCTGGCAGCTAACCCAATTATGGATACTTCCGAGGTGTACGACGACCTGCCAGATGAAACCCATGAAGCTAACGCAACTTCCCATCAACACGTGTGGCGTTTGTACTTCGACGGTGCTTCTCGAGCAACTAATGTAGCAAGTGCTCCTAGATGTTCTAAGATTTCTTCTGGAGTTGGAGTTGTCTTAGTTTCCCCAGAAAAACATGTGATGCCTCGAGCTTACTCGCTGACCGAGCTAGGAGTCGAATACCTTGAAGCTTTCGGTGATTCTCAACTGATAGTTAAAGAGGTTCAAGGGGAGTATGAGGTCAGAAAACAGGATTTGATACCATACCATAGGATGGCCGTCGAGATGGCGGAATCATTCGAAGGATTCTTTATTGAATACATTCCACGCTTACAGAATGTCTACGCGGATGCGTTAGCAACATTAGCGGTATCTCTGGCGTAGCATCCCGAAACGGAATAGTTCGTTACGGTAAGAACTCATCAACTCTTCGTACCAATCTACGATGTAGACGACGGAGAAGAGGATACTAAAGAAGTGCATTCAACGCAAGTTGAGTTCGAACCACGAGATTGGCATTTCCCTATCATTGATTATGTCTTACATGAGATTTTACCGGAAGACGTAAAAGAAAGAGACTCAATCCGACGAAGAGTACCGAGATTCTACTATAACACGTAGAGTCGAATGCTATATCATCGGGGGTATGATGGTTTACTATTACGTTGCTTATCCACTAAAGAGGCGAAAGAAGTCCTTAGGGAGACACACGAAGGGGCTTGTGGTGCACACCAACCTGACCCCAAACTTTACGACCGCATCAGAAGGATGGGATATTTCTGGCCTACCATGATAAAAGACGCAGTCGCATACGCCCAAAAATGTCATGCGTGTCAGGTACACGCAAATTATATGCACCAACTCCTGGAGCATCTACATCCTTCGGCTACCTCATGGCCTTTTGAGACTTAGGGAATGGACGTTATTGGTCTTATAAATCCTCCGTCAGTCAAAGGCGATAGATTCATTCTGGTAATTACCGATTACTTCTCCAAGTGGGCTAAAGCCATTCCGCTCAAAGAAGTAAAAACGAGCAACGTGATTGCGTTCATTAAGCACCATATTATCTACCGATATGGTGTCCCAAGACGAATCATACATGACAATGGGCCGTAGTTTGTCAGTAACGTCTTCATAAAATTTTGCGAGAAGTTCAAAGTTCAAGACGTCTCGTCGACAGCTTACAATCCCACAGCGAATAGATTGACAGAAGCCTTTAACAAGACTATCATAAAGTTTTTTATCAAAACTCGTGAAAACTAATAAACGAGATTGGGATGATAAGCTTGGCACAGCCTTATGGGCCTATCGTACCACGGTCCGCACGCCGACGGGAGCGACCCCATATTCTCTGGTGTACGGGTGTGAAGCCATTCTTCCATTGCAAATTCAAATTCCATCGCTTTGGATCGCTCTCGTAACAGAGTTGACAACCGAAGAACAGCATCAGAAACGTCTCGAAGAACTCGAGATGCTCGACGAGAAGCGCTTGGAAGCTCAGCAGCACATTGAGTTCTACCAAGTCAGAATTTCCCGAACTTTTGATAAAAAAGTTCGACAACGGAGTTTTAAAGAAGGAGATTTGGTTTTAGCTGTCCGACGGCCCATGATCCTTAATTCTAAGAAGAAAAGCAAATTTGAACCCAAATGGGAAGGGCCATTCGTAGTAGAGACGGTCTACTCAAATGACGCTTATCGCTTTATTACTAAGGAAGGCGCTCGGCTGATGATGCCGATAAACGGGAAATTCCTGAAAAAGTACTACCCTTAGTACGTTTGGGACAACCCATGTCAACGCGTAATCCTAGGTCAATGCCAGTCAACACGTTGTGATGAAAGTCAACGCAAGCCAATATATCGTGATGGAGATGGTCAATTCAAAGTTAACTCGACGATACGAGCCAAAATCAATTCATCAGTTTTGATTCAAGATTTTGACGACGGCCAGACGATAAACGTAACGCCGAGAGAACTTCAGCTATTCGTTAAAATATCGAATAGATTGAAAATCGAAGGAGTCAAGAATCAAAGCTAACTACAGGTCCTTTTACACCGACTGAAGGTTGGACCGATCATATCCAAAGTATTTTAGGCTCATCTATAAAAGAAACAAGACTGAAACACTTTGGAGGGGGTATTTGTAGGCATCAAAAATTACCTATAGGTCCCCGTACGCGGCTCGAGACGGAGAGGAGATAATGAACATCGCTATTCGAGTCACAGAAGCTCATTTGACGACGACAAACGCATGAAGTGAGTCGACGGACCATGCGAAGCAACGAAATTTTGAAATAACCGAAACACAAATGAACCAGGAGTTGTACGTCGCTTACGAAAGAGAAGCACCCCTCGTGTCCTATTTACTCCACACATGATTCAATCATGAGAGCTTGTAGATCTCCTCGTCGGCTTTTCGACATATTCTGGATCGCGTGATTCTGCGTTCGGATGATAAAAATACGGTAAAAACGGACGGAGCACGCGAGACCAAGCCCTGAGCCAAACCAAGACACCCCATGGTGTCTCGGCCAAGCCGAGACACCCATGAGTGTCTCGGCTTGGCCGAGACACTCACAAGTGTAAAAAAAATGTTGCGGAGATAGGATTTGAAGCCGAGACACTCAGAAGTGTCTCGACCACGCCGAGACACCCGCGGGTGTCTGCATTAAAAAAAATCAGATTAGGCGGTTTTGAAGCCGGTTTTTCAACGTTAACCACCTGAATTTGTTACAACTGGCCTGATATCATCTAAGAACGTGGTTAAGTGGTTACAACTGAGGATAAGAGGGAATCAGCCGTTCTTATCTGAAAATAGAGGTCCTGAAGCCTATAAATACAGTCCCAAGGCCTTCATTTTTTAGATCTGGAATTCTCGAGCATTGACGAAGCCCTGCCGAACTGAAGACTGAAAGAGCACGAATTTTAGAGGAGAGGAGGAGATAAATCAAGTTCTTCGGCATAGGAGAGAAGAGTTCGTCAGATCTGCAGTTCCCGTGTTCTTCCCTTGAGATTACCCCGTTGTGGTAATCTTAAGAAGAGTAATTATCTCGCTGTTGCCGAGATAATTGCTTCGGCCTCTTGATTCCTTCACGAATCGACGGAGCTTCGGATCTGATCTGATTGTCTGGTGGTCCACGGATATTGACGTCCCCGTCACCGGCCAAGAACCCATGCAAGCAAGAGTCGATAAACGAATCTTGTGTTTATTTTCGAGAGAGTTGTATTTTTTATTTTCGTTATTTGAATTCGTTGTAAACGGCTAAAGTTATAATAAAATCAATCACAAAGGCGACTTTCGAAGGAAACAGTTATTACTCAAGAAAACATTTTTATATATAACTCTAAGGTAAATTTCCTAGAAATCTTCTCATTATAGCAATACAAAACCAAGCCAAACTTAAAATTTTAATTTAAAAGTTTTGAAAAGAACATGCTAACTCATTGTTTTAAATAGTTTTCAAGTTACTTGATCTAAAATATTTTCCAAGACCATATATACAAATATAACTATATATAAAATATTTATTATTATTATTATTATTATTATTATTATTTTCTTTCTTTTTTTAACTCTTTCTTCCTTGGTGATTTTTTTCTACTTTACGGGCTTTCTAAGTGATCATTTAACGGGTTTTGGGCCAATGGATCTCAACCCAATTGGGCTTAGGTCATTAAGTATGGAAATACTTCTTGGACTTAATTATTTGATCAGCTTAGGCTTTATAATATAAAATCACCTTGAATTCAAGTTTTTTTTTCTTTTTTTGGTGCCCATTTTTCGCACTCTTCTTTTGTAAATTTTTTATGCATATGTATATATATTCTTAAAAATATGTAAATCAAGACACTTTGAAAAATTATTTTAAACTCTAAGCTAAGCATGCAAAATAAAAGGCCAAGTTAAGGCTTAAGTAAAGTACACTACTTTGAAAATTTCTTAAGAAATTTATTTAGAGTTATCATAAAAGGTAAACTTGAGTAAATAACAAACTAGGGATTAGAAAATTATCAAATAAATTAATTAGTACATAACTCTATCAATTTGGCAAGTGACGATATTTTTATAAATTTTTTTAAGGAAAAGAAAAAAATGACAAAAATACAACTAAAAATGTAAAATAAAAAGGAAAATAACTAATTTCCACCCTCACACCTAAATTTTGTATTGTCCTCAATGCAAACTCTATGATGCACAAAGTAAAGCAGATAAGAAGTGAAGTACTTACATTTGGTCGGCTGATAAAATCTGCAATTACCTTTGGTCTGAGGAGGATGAAATCATCAATTTATTTATTTATATATTTTTTTCTTTTTTTTTCTTTTTCCCAATTTTTTTCTTTTTTCTCTTTTTTTACAACTGAATAAGAAACTCTGGAATGAGAGAAGATAAATTCTTTTTATTATTCTGAAATAAAACAAAACAAACAATATAGAATGAATGGTTCAACATGAAGAGCTTGTATTCTACATTGAATCCTAGCTTATTGTTAAAAATTCTTCCCCGGGTTTTAAACAAATTCAGAATGAGATAATTAATAATGTGAAATTCTAAGCATTTCGCGGTGTTCAATAATTCTTGCAACAAAGTAAGGTATGTATTATTGGTGTCATGTATTTTGAATTTCTTAATGAGCTTAGACTCTTGTACTGTGATTTTTTATTTTCTAACAACCAATTCTTCTGTAGCATTTTCCTTAACCCCAAGATTCATGGTTGAGTTCTGAAAATTTGGTTGTTGATTATTCTCTAAGAATCTAAGTTCATCAAGAAAGAGTTTTTAAAAATTTAATTCAAGGCAGCAAATATTTAACACAGTTTCATCATTCTCATTGACCTGATCTGCTTCTTCTAAAAACTCCAACTCTTCATCAAAAATTTCCTCAAAACTTAAATCAGACTCTTCTTCTTCTTCTTCTTTTGATCTTTCCTTAATATAATTTATTTCTAGAGGCTGATTATTTGGTTAGTCCTCTGGATTAAAAATGTTGAGATCAGTAGTCAACCAAAGGATAGCTTTATTTGACCAGTTCTATAGTTGATGAGAGCATTAGAAGTGGCTAAGAATGGTCGTCCTAAGATGACAGGTGTCTGTCCTTTGGGATTGGAAAAGGGCTGTGTTTCCAAAACTACGAAATCTACTAAAAAAATAAAATCTCCAACCTTAATCAGAATATCCTCTAATTCACCCATAAGGACCTTGACAGATCTATTAGCCAACTGCAAAGTGCAGCGGGTTGGGTTTAGTACACCTAGACCCAATTGCTGGTAGACTGAATATTGAAGCAAATTAACACTGGCCCCTAAGTCTAAAAGCGCCTTATCAATGTGAGTATTACCAATGATACATGAAATGATAAGAGAACCTGGATCCTTACGTTTCAAAGGTATGGGATTTGAGAGCATATCACTGATATTGGCGGCTAAAAAGACTTTCTTTGGAACATTTGTTCTCCTCTTCTTAGTGCATAATTCTTTCAATATTTTGGCATAAGATGGAATTTGTTCAATTATATCTAAGAGAGGAATATTAGCCTTAACCTGCATGAATGTTTCTAGGATCTTCTCCTCTTGAGGGGAGTGTTTCCTAGGCCTGAGTCTATCTGGAAAAGGAGCAACTGGTCTAAACCTATCAAAAGCAGGCTCATATTTGGGTTCAGGTTCTTGGTCATCTAAGGGGGTGATTGTTGAATAGATTCATCAGAAGGAGAAGGAGAAGGAATTTGTACTAGATCAAGAGTTTGACTTGGAGGAGTTCTTACTTGATTATCAACCAGTCTACCTGACCGAAGTTAATGGATTGCATTCACTTGAGCTTCATAGGATGAACTGCATCCTGTATCCTTAGGGTTGAGCACGGGTTGACTCGAAAATTTTCTTTTCTCTCTTTCACTCATGGCACTAGCTAGTTGACCAAGCTGAGATTCTAACATAGCTATAGCTTGAGTGTTGGAGTTGAGCATTTGTTCGATTGATTGCATAAGGGAATTCAGAGTGCTGGATGTTTGAGTCAACATATTCGTGGTTTGAGTGGAGGCCTTAATTATGGTTTCCAAACCATTTTCCAAGACATTGAGAGGTTTGAAGAGATCTTCGGAAGTTCATGAGTATTGGTGAAGAAAAATTAATAGAACATTACACTAAATTACAAAGATACTTGGAACACAACCAATAATGTGATATACATGGAAAAGATTTATTCAATGACCTACGAGCTTTGCAAACAATGTTGCCGAAGGAAGTGACTAAGTCAACAGACATCTTTGACTTCATAAGATCTTATTGGGATGATGGTGGCTTTCAATGTGCATGGGTTGCTTATTGGATTGGGCTAGGGCAACCCAAAGCTCGGGGCTTGCCCTGCCTACAGCGATGAATGAGAACCTTTGGATATTACTTGGAGATTAAACATTAAATTTAAAGCATTAAACAGTTTCTATTGTGAACCAATTGGTTGACCAATCGGTTGGCTAACCAATTGGCCGACAGATTAGTTTGCAATGAATTGTTTTTTTTGTGATTTCATGACATGATTTCTTCATAGATCCTTGAGCTTTCTTGGGCCTTCTTTTATCTTCATATTTGGGCTTCAATAAATTGTAGAAAATTAGGGAGTTCGATTCTTTTGGACTTTTATTCATGATCCTTCATTAACCTGCAAATTAAGATAAAACAAGTTTATTAGTGATATTTTTATTTAAATAAAATAGATAATGAGGGTATAAAATATAATAAAATTGTGATTATTAAATATCCCCACACCTAAACTTTTGCTAGTCCGAGCAAAGAAGTAAAATGAAAAGGAAAGAAAAAAAATTTTAAGCACTTTCCCAGGAATCGCGGTTATATTTATCGCATACAGCAAGCATTTAAACCCCTAAGTTACCCTAGAGGACGAGTTGTAGTCTTGTGAGAGTTTGCAGTGAATGTACCAAAAAAATTCCATTAACTTGCTAATTTGAAGAAGTTAGTGAATAATTAATTTACTTGATGCCTTTAAACAATCTAATTATAGCTAGTTTTTATTCAAGAAAATATTTTTATGTATATCCCTAAAGTAAATTTCTTAGAAAAAATCTTTTCATTATAGCTATACTAAACCAAGTCTAACTTAAAATTTTAATTAAAAGTTTTGAAATATATATGCTAACTCTTTGTTTAAAATAAGTTTTAGGTCTCTTAATAAAGAGA
>BQKN01066314.1:705595-734295 GCA_022839385.1 Asparagus kiusianus | reverse complement strand
AACTGTCTCGGAAGCTATAAGGAAGACTATAGCTTCCGAGACACTTTTAACTATCTCGGAAGCTAAGGTGATATAGATGACGGTTTTCTTGAGATTCGTGCATGTCACGTGGCTCAATAACTATCAGAGATCGTGTGTGAATGTGGGGAGGACGTTATAAACGGAAATTACGTCAATAACTGCCAGAATAATGGCATTAAATGTGTTTAAAGCAGTTATAAAAGAACTAAAATGAAGCATGCTTTTGAGACAGTTGTAACTATCTCAGAAATGGAAAGCCAACCACGCTTCCGAGATAGTTACAACTGTCTTGAAAATGGGAGTCCCCCGATACGACATCTTTTCGACTTCTGACTTCAGTTATTATTCCTAAGGGCTATAAATACCCCCCTAGGACCATTACTGACGAAGAGGGAGCATTTTTAGCAAATTAAGTAGAGATACTTGAGCAATTTGGTGAATTCCAAGCGAGAAAGAGAGTCTTCATCACGTGCAGGCCTTTTTCAGAGCTCTTATGATTCCTTGATATCTAAGCCTTGACTTGATCTTAAGAAGAGTGTTTATCTTACATCGATAAGATATTCACTTCCTTTTTCTTACTTCTAAATGAAACAAGAATTCCCAAATAGCCTTCACGGTTCAATCTGAATCTGTGATTTGGTGGTCCACGGGCTAACGCATCCCCGACACAGACAAAGATCCCGCACAAGTAGTGATCCAAAATGATCCTACGTGTGTTTCTAAGGAGCATTTGTAATTTGATTTTGTTATAAAGAGTAGTTTTGCAAAGCACGAAACTTTCTCTTCTGTATTCATTGTAATCGATAAATAATTATAATGAATTCTATAACAGAACTTGTTCCTGACACAAACACACTGGCGACCACAGTAAGAGCCAACGGTCTCGCTATCGAGATCGTCGTGTCACAGTCGATCAAGATACCTTTTGAATCCATGGTTGAATACAAGTTCGACCAAGCAAACTTTGAGGAATATCTGTCGTCCTCATCCTCAAAGTCTTCCTCGCCTTGCAAATGCAGGAATATTTCATCTTCTAAGAAGGTTTTCATGTTTTCGACTCCGTAGAATACCACAAGTGAAGACTCTCACCCGATTGTTGCTGAGGATTCTACTCGCAATACCTCTACTCACAATGACTCTTTTCTAGTTAAGGAGTCATTGAATCAAAGCCCACCGACACTGACAAAGAGGTCTTGTCAGAGATAACATCAGCGCCGTGCTCGTCAAATGGCAAGGCCTTGGAACAAACTGACGGGGTTCGCTACTACACGGAGCTAGAGTCGAAGAAACATCAAGTGGTCCAATCGCCTCAATGACAAACCACTCACATCTCTGCTAAACTTACGATGGAGGAATGGACTCTCATCAAAAGGGCTCGTTTGACCCTCAAAGAATGCATACAAAAGCATCGTGCAAATGCCGCTCGTGTCCGTGCCCTTCGTCAACAAACACAAGGAGGGAAGAAGGAAATGGTGGCCAAAGAATCACAAAAGAACCGCAAAGTATGGATTCCGAAGTCTAAATTTGTGTAAAAATCAGACTCGGAGGCTATTCCCTTCAACCGATACACTAGCCAGTGTCTCGACCAAAGGAGCCATATCCAAGACATTTGCAAGTGTCTTGGCCAAAGGAGCTATATCCGAGATAGTTGTAACTGTCTCAGCCAAAGGGAAGCTTCCAAGGCCTCTCCTTCGATTCCATCGACATCCGTTCCTTGTCTGTCTACTGTAACCATATTTGTTACGTCACTAGTGAAGCCATGGGTCAGTCCCGACCTCTCAAAATCTAAGATCACAATGGCGGATTACCTTGGTCCTTTACCTGATGATCGAGGCAAAGCTCCAGTCAAAGAATGCTTGGGTCCGATGAATGAACCCCGAGTAAATTCTTACGCTGGGGTCGTAAATATCCTCCTATCAGGACAGAGCAACCCCATGAGGGGAAAACTCTTATTTCCTCTTGTTAGGGGCCTATAAAGACTCCATGCTCACAAGAGAATGCTAAACATATAACCTTGGATCACTCAGAGGCGACAACAAGTCGTCCTGGGTATGTCAACAAGGTTCAAATACAAAAACAGAAGATAGGTTGCTTTGGTCACCATACTGATGAGCTGTACTATCAAACTAAGGGTGGAAACAAATCATGGAAGAGGATTGTTCGAGAAACAATTCCTTATTGTGTATGTGAGAGGCTTATTAAAGTAGTGTTGTCTAAATATAGTTGCTCTAAAGCCGTTCCGCTAAGAGTTTCTGTATTCCAGAGACTTTCCATCGAAATGTCAAAGCCCAAGCCGAGACGTTTCTGCAAAAAGCCTGTTGTTCAAGAGGATAAATTCTCTGAAGTCACCATCAATATGATAGACAGAAGAAGACAACATGCTACCAATTCCGACCCTGATTTCTCTCCAGGAGGAAGGGTTAGCCAAGGTCTTTCTCAAAAGATGTCACAATTACAGTTAAGAGCGAATCGTCACAGAGATTATAAGAGGATGCATGAAAGAATATCTTTAGAATATGAACTTTCAGATAACTCTACACTTGCTTTCGATGATACAATGTCTAGTGTAGAACAAGCCAGGGAATCATTCACAATTATGCCTGATCAATTAGCCCAAATGTTGCAAGAAGCTTTGGCTAAGCAACGTGAAGAGATCAGAGCTGAAATAAAAACAGAGAGGGATTCGACGATGCAACAGATGAGGGATTTGCAGGCTCAACAACATCTACAACAACCGGAATCAAGTCAAAAGCCTAAGTCTAGCCAGCATAGTACTATACCTATTCGAATAACTGAAGTTGATAGTGACCAAGAGGTGGATGAAACTATCTTTCCTGATCCTCCTCCTAATAAAGATATCAACCTTCTCAAACTCACCCGAAGAAGAATACGGATGAGAATAAGAAAATGAAGGAGCTTGAAAACAAAGTTAATGCTTTGATGACGGCTCAAGAAGTGAAGAAAATAGGTATTCCATGCTTGTATCCAAGGGAGTGGGATTCAATTCCCTACCCCCCGAAATCCAGTCTGATTAACTTTACTTCTTTTGATGGTAAGGGTTCACCCACTCAACACTTAATTTATTTCAAGTCTCATTTGGGTGCAATCTCCAAAAACGAGACTCTGAGGGTCCGGTCATTCGTTAGGACCCTTCGTGGGGCCGCCTTCGATTGGTACGGACGTCTTAAGCCTGGAAGTATCAATAGTTGGGATGATATGGAAAGTTTATTCCTTACCAATTTTTTCGACAACGACACCGAGGTATCGATTGATACTTTGTTGGATGAGAAACAAAAAGATGGGGAATCAGTTGATGTCTTCGTCAAACGGTTCTGAAATAAGCGGTAAATAGCCGGGATCCGCTCACTAAAGATTTCATCATTCAGACATGCCACAACAACCTTTCTTTGGATGTCCTAGAAGTCATGGGGGTTGTGCCTTCCAAGACTTAGAAAGAATTAAAAGTGCGAGGTGAACAGACCGAACGCTTTCTCAAGAGAAAGAAGCTTGAGAGAGGTCAACGCCAACTAATCCTCAACAATAAAATTTTAATCCTCGAGGTAGAGGAAAGGGGTCCATGGCTGATGTTGATGCTCACCAAACGTCATAACAACCGTAATAACAACAATCACAACAGTCACCTTTCCAGCTGCCACACCAATCATAGCAGTCTCTAAGGCAGCCCAAGACTTCAGAACCCAGATTTTCAAAAGAATATTCTTTTAGGGACGATGAAGTACCGGTTATCTTTAAGTATCTTTTAGATAACAACAAGATCAAACTTCCACCAGCTATGAATCAGGAAGAAGCTAAGAAGACTACAGACCCGAAATATTATGCATATCACAGAAGGGTTTATCATCCCATCAAGGCGTTATGTCTTAAAAGACAAAATACAAACCTTGATTGACGTTGGTATTGTGACCGTGAACCTGAAAGAGAAGAAAGTAGGCGTGAACACAGTATCCATTAGCTTCGATTCAGTTCCTTTGTCATGGTTTCAACTCGAACCAAACTAACTTATCCACATAAAAACACATGTATGAATATAAATATTTATTTATATGCTTGTAAAAACTTTGTTTGTGGATAAACCAAAATCCAAAATGTGTACATATATATATATAACTATATATATACATAGAAAGCAATAAAATGTGTGTGTACATGATATTGAGCTTAAAGTACTTAACACACATAATACAAACTCCTAAACTAAATTACCCAAGCTTGTGATCTTCAACGAAGCTCTATCTTAGTAAACTTACGGATGAAGCTTGAACTTAAATCTTTAACTTTGAATTACGTAGGCTTCACTCCACAATTCCGCCAACCTCCATTGGATATGATCATGAATGCGCAATTCCATCCATCCTCCAACATATTGTTTGCCTAGAATAAATATAAAACATAAACACTAGACAAATAATATTAGAAGTAAATTATTTGTAAATCATCATCAAAACAAGAAGGCCAACAATCTTCCCCTTTTTGATAGTGACAAACAATTTACAAAAAGGATATATGCATGAAGGAAAAGTATAATATATCATGCATATAAACAAGAAAGAATATACCCATAATATTTCTCCCCCTTTGACAACATTAAAAAGGGGAAAATAAAAGAATGAAGAGAGCGAAAGCTCCCCCTATCAATATGCATGGGTGAGTATAAAAACAATAATAGAAAAAGGAAGACTCCCCCTATCAAAATGCCTTAATGAATATGTGCAATGAATGCTAAGGCATACATATGTGATCAAGCAAGAAACATGCTAAACATAACTCACATACAAAAATACCATGAGAACACATATAAATATATCAATATGAAAATAGTGTCTCATTAACACAAAAAAATATAAAACCATATAAAAGAATAGATTTATGAAAACAAAAGAAGAGGAATATGAGAATCATGCAAAAAGTTTTCAAATGAAAACAAATCAACCAAAAGAAATCATAAATCAAAGTTTAAATTCAAAAATGATGTTTGATCAATCAAGAGAATTTTCTTTGTGGGATTTGTTCAAACCACATAAGGAATACATTATAAGGCACGAATAGATGATCCATAAGCACAAACACATAAATATCATCATATAAGTAAAATATAATGAATTCAAAGCAATAATTCAAAATAAAATCTTTAATAAAAGAATTTCAAGAGAGGCAACAATATATCAAGCTCTTAAGCTTGTTCCAACCCATATAATCATTCTAGCATCCGGTAATCATGATTTGGGAATAAACACCCAATAAATCCGGAGGGTTATATAAACACAAACCTCTCATTAAAATCAAAACTAATAATCATGAAAACAAAAGATTTGATAAAAGAAAAATTGTTTTCATAACCAAAAGATTTTAAAACATAATTTTCAAAACCAAGAAAGGAAAAAGAAAAACCCTAAATTACTTGGTTTAAAAATTAAATTTATTTTGGTACCCAAGAATTCTTGGTACCAAAAAGTTTAGGGACATGACCCCTATCATTTAAGCTCAAAGCCCTAGGGTTATGAACCCTCATGGGCATATGTGGTGCACTAACATGGTCAAAGTAATATTTACTCAAATGATCCTTTCGATTGTAATTTGTACAATGAAAGAGATCCATTTGTTTTTGTGGACCATTAGCTCATGCACGGGAAACATTTGCAAACATAGATGATCTTTTTAGGATTATTTTACAAATGTGAAACATTATCAAAACAAAACTTTCCTAAGTGGTCATATCTACCACAAACATCACATTTAAAAACATGTGGTCTACTAGAAACATTTGGCAAATAAGATTTTCTTTTTAAATCAAAACAATATTTGGCCAAATGACCAAAACGACCACAAAGATCACAATGATACACATGAGCATGCTTATGATGAATAATAGGTGCATGTGTGTGTACATGTGATGATGAGACTTGATGAGATGCACAAGGAGCATTGATATTTTTATATTTTTGTGCATCATAGCAAAATTTAGCTACATGGCCTTGACGACCACAAATGGAGCACTTGTAAACTTTGCTATACAAGTGTGCATAGTGTGTAGGTGATTTATAAGTTATAGCACTAGATTTAGCACACTTGTCCATAAGTTTTTTATGATTATCAATGCATGTGTTAAAAGTTGAATCTAAACATGATATGCGGGTTTTCACAAGATTCAATTTATTATTTGTCACAACATCATTGATAATAGAAGTAGAGCATGTATGGTTATTCTTAAAAGAATCAAATTCATTTCTAATGCATTCTACTTCTAGCATGGCATCTTTATTAGCATGAGTTAAGCTAGAAATGGATGAAGTTAATTTTTTATTTTCCAATTTTAACATATCATTAATTTCTTTAAGAGCAACATTTTCTTGAGAAATGATATTAAAATTGGAGGCTAGCTTCTCATGATCGGATTTTAAACTAATGCTTGCTTTTGAGATCAATAAAATTATTTTGCAATTTAGTGTAGGCATGCGATAATTTCTCATATGCACAAGCGAGTTCATCAATAGATAAATCATTATCGGAATCGGAATCGCTTACTACACAAGAATTATCCTCTTGTGGCCGTGTGCGTGATGCTCCATATGAACTTGAAGAAGAATCCTCCAAAGCTTGTCAGATTGCCTCCAAGTCTCCTTGATGTGCTTTAATAAATTTCTAAAGTTTGTAAGCACTATCAAAATGAACAAATTTGTTAGAAAAGGATAAGTCAAAAGCATTAAGCAAAAATTCTAACAAAAGCTTGTTCATTGAAAATATTTTCTTATCATGATTGCTCTACTTGGATTTCTCCAATGTGGGCACAATATAAGTACAATCAATAACTTTCCATAAGTTAATATTTTTATATTCAACAAATATTTTAAATTTTGAGCACCATTGAGCATAAGAGAAATTTCTATATTTTGGAGCAATATTTGGATTATAGCCTAAACGAAATATATTTATATTCATAATATATATGTGAATATATACAAGCAAGACAAATGTAATCATAACTAGATTAGCACAACAAGATAACTTGGATCTTTAACTCGATGTGATTAGACCTTAAATCAAAGAGCACCAAGCTCTGATACCAATTGTTAGACCCTAGAGGGGGGGTTGATTAGGGTCTTATGCTAATCTAATCTGATTTTATGCTAATTTAAACTAATTAATAAGTTATCCTAGCAAGTATGAAATACAACAATATTTATGAGCTAGGATGAGCAATATGGACTAAGGGGTATATCCTAGCAAAGAGATATACTATGAATTATATGTAAGGATATACAAACTAACACAAGGGTGAAATAAACAATCTACAAAAGTGATAGGGCAATATGAAGTGCAATACACAAAGGCAATATAAGATGTGAATACAAGAATAAGAATGCCAATGCAATCACAAACAAAACGATATGATTACGGAGTTCGGTCTAACCACTTGACCTACGTCTCCGCTACTCACCTCGAGGAGATCTCCACTATCACAATCGGGTTTTCTACGTTTACCCGAATAACGTTTACACCACACAATACGGTTTTCTAGTTTACCGAAAACTCTACAACTAACACACTCTTGTAATCCCACTCTACACCCTCTCAAGTGTTGAACTAGACGTGTCTTCCTCAAGTGCTCGGATACAACCTCTTCCTAAGTTCGTCAACCGACGTCACTCCTCTTAGGATGATCCCCGACTCTCGCCACACACTTCTCTCGGTGTACAAATATATTACAAAGTGATCCTCACAATAAGCACAATTATAATAAATAATTGTTCTCTAATATGGATGAGAACACAATGAAAACTCACACTCAATTGTTACAACTCTCACTAATCCAAATATACAATATATGCAAATACAATAAGCTCAAGTGGGTGTGTGTAAACAATGAGTGAAATCAAATCAACTTAACTCAATATAAAACTAGCTTTAATAAAATGATAATCAAATAAATAGATGTAAAGCTAGAAATAGAGTTTAGAAAACTTCTCAATAGATCAAGAGGTAGAGGGAGAATAGTTGGATGCCCAAACACCAATAGATGATCTCCTTAAGCTCTTGTGAAATTGATTTTACAAACTCAAACTTCCAAATGCTTAAAAGCTTCTTAAACAAACTTAAACCAAACTACCCTTGTTTAAAACTCTTTAAACTTGTTTTAAAAACACTCTCTTGTTGTTGAAGAGCTGAAGGCAATATGGTATTTATACCCACTCAAAACATCAGCCAAAATAACATTAAAAAGACCAAAATACCCTCAGAGAATCAAATTAGAATATAGACGTTGGAAAGCAATCATCAGTTCGGCGGTCGACCGTGAGAAACTGGCGGTCGACCGCGGAAGTCTCTGGATGAGCCACGATCGACCGTCACGGTTGACCCCGAGCCATAAAAAAGCAAGCTGGGTTTCTGGACTGTAGGCGGTCGACCGTGGTGGTCGACCACAAACTGATACAGAAAATATACAGGTTTTTAAAACAGTTTTCTGATTTTAAAACCCTATTTAAAAATATTAAATAAATTTAAAAAATATAAAACTTTGGGAAATGATTGTAGACATGATAATACACATGCTACAAAAACTGGTTTTCAGAAAGGACCTCCCAAATAAAAAATATCATTATTTTGCAAAATAGTCCAAAACATGAAAATGTAAACATATGAGTTTTGATATTTTAGCTTAATCATGTTTTGAAACATTACAAAATAATTATATATACTTAATAAAAGATGTATATGATTGTTATTAAGTTCATAAACAATGAATATAGTATTTTCACAAATACAATAGCATATGAAACATATGAGTATGAATATGAATATATATTTGTTTCATATCTATGAAATTAAACCAAACCAACTTATCCACATAAAAACAAACATGTATGAATATAAATATTTATTTATATGCTTGTAAAAACTTTGTTTGTGGATAAACCAAAATCCAAAATGTGTACATATATATGTAACTATATATATACATAGAAACCAATAAAATGTGTGTGTATATGATATTGAGCTTAAAGTACTTAACACACATAATATAAACTCCTAAACTAAATTACCCAAGCTTGTGATCTTCAACGAAGTTCTATCTTGGTACACTTGCGGATGAAGCTTGAACTTGAATCTTTAACTTTGAATTGCGTAGGCTTCACTCCACAATTCCGCCAACCTCCATTGGATATGATCGTGAATACGCAATTCCATCCATCCTCCAACATATTGTTTGTCTAGAATAAATATAAAACACAAACACTAGACAAACAATATTAGATGTAAATTGTTTGTAAATTATCATCAAAACAAGAAGGCCAACACGTGGGTGGAGCCATTATGGTGACGAAAGATGTCAAAAGTAGGAAAAATAGAAGAAATCAGGAAATGGAAGAATAGGCTCTAGCCGGTCGACCAAATGGTTGACACCGGTCGACCGACGAGGACATATCGGTTGATTGACCGACTAATGTCGGTCGACCGAAAACGTGCACGCTGCAGGGTCTAAAATGAGTTCTCTGGCCAGTCGACCGCGCCACATATACTGGTAGACCGGATCGTGTTCCTAGGTGATTTGGGATTCCTGCTTGACACGTATTCCAAGTTCTATTAGGCTTGGTTATTTACGAGATTGTCATCCACATTGTTAGACATATAAATAGAGATTGTTTAAGGTTTCTAAACAGGAGACTAGATTTTTAAAGAGAATAGGGAGATTATTCCTTATTCTAGAGAGATTATGAGGAGATATTATGTAATCTTTTATTCTTCATAATCTAGAGAAGGTATTTTCCTTTGCCAATTGAATTGTCTTGTGTCTTGCTGTTGTTTTCTTCTCAACCCTACCTTTGATAATTTCGCAATCAAAGGTGCTCGCACGGTGACTCGTATCATCCTAACATGCATCTATGAAATGTAAACAACAAGTTTAGGGTTATCAGTTCAGGTCTTTTCTGTAGGATCGCCACACCTTTCTTAATCAATGGCCAGAGGGAGACTATACCATACAACCGGCGAGAGGCCACACATATCACCCCGCGACACAAATCCGAACTGAGAAGGAGATGACAACTTTTAATGTGTATGTATACTTTCTATCTTTTTTATCATGAAAAACACTATATCTATATGTATACTTTCTATCTTTTTTATCATGAAAAACCCTATATCTATACGTAAGGGCTTAGAGATAGAATCCCGCACTTACTAGCATTATGAATATAGTATGTATAAGATAAGATAGTATCCACCTAATTTTGTGGGTGTTTATCTCATTACAATAATCAACACTCCTCAGATCTAGTTTTTAATACTTCACCTGTTCATCATTCAAGCTTCTTTCATGAGTAGAATCTATAATACATATGTTATTAACTAGTAGATGAGCATGGAACAGCCTAGCACTCTTTAGACGTTTCATTTGAGACGATCATATAGGAATAGTGTAATAACGATTACTAACAATACGGGTGTTAACGAAGCGGATACGGCTCGGATATGACACTTACTATATCCATATCCGCTTACCCATCTCGGATACGGATATGGATACAAATATACGTCGGTAAGAAAAATTCATATCCATATCCGCCAAAATCGGATATGGTTACGGATATATAAACGGATATGCATGCGGATACAAAAAGAATATTAGAAAACTAGATAGTATTCAGAAAAATATAGTCATGTGATACAAAAAGAGTTCGTTAATATGTTCATTATGATTGAAAAGGTAAGATTAGACATCTTGATCATCAAAATTAATCACAAATCCATAATCTAAGACTCGAAACTATCGTAAGAATATGACCAATATGTATTTGGATATTTTTGGCTACGGATACGGATATTTCACTACAAAACCATATCCGTAACCATATCCTATCAGTTATAGATTTGAGTAACCATATTCGTATCCTAACGGATACGGTTGCGGATATTTCCTCGGATACGGATACGGTTTGGCACCCCTACTAACAGACGATCATTTGATGCACGTTTGAGATTTCAAACGTTCACCCAAGATTCTAATTTTACATTGCATATATTAAGTTGACGAAACTAAACCTGAAGTGTCCTCAACACTCTCGATGACCGGCGGTAGTGAGCATTGGATAGACGCAGACACACAAAGCCTCCTTTACCCTGTTAATTTTCACATCAAAACGTGTCTTTTCTTCTGAAGTACAAGGAATTTTTTTGTTAGTTGATAGGGAATTTAATATAAGGATGTGTTTAATTAGAGGTTTTCGAAACAATGTCACACTTAAACATGTACCACCTTAATTTCAGTTTTTTCAACAACCTCCAATCAAATCATAAGTTGAAATGTCTAATGTAGTGGAACTTCTTAGTGAAAGAAAGAATTCACCATTATCAGAAGGCTTTATATAATAGACTGGGTTGTAGCCATTTTAATTTGGGAAAACCCCTTCAAGTAGCATATTTTAGATAGCCACGTTCAATTTTGACATTTTGAGCAAATCTCCTGAACTTTTCTCACTTAATCGCCCTCAACCATGGGGGTGTCAAAAAAAAACCCATCAACTACGATGAGAATACGCCCCGCCGCGGCGGCCCCGCCGCGGGGGGGGGGGGAGGTGGGAGGGTTGGCCCCCGCGGGCTGGGGGGGGGGGGGGGGGGGGGGGGGGGGGTGTTAATTGTAAATTGGTTAGAGAGTTTTTTTCTTCCTGTTAGGGTTTTCTTTGTAACTGAAATAGATTAATTTCTAGGATTTCTATAATTTTATTTTTGAAATAACATTAGCACTTTGGTGATTAAAATGTGAAATATTGGAGGGTTTGGTGATGCACCCCATGGTTGAGGGTTTTTTTTTTTAATTTTGAATGTTGAGGGGGTTATCATAACCTAACTCAAAAGAGTTTCAATGTTGAGGAGGTTATCTATAATTTAACCATGAAATATCCAAACGTTCTAGGTATTGAAGTGCAAATAAACTAGGCCCCATAAGGGCAACTCCAACAAGCTACCACCCCACATCCTAAGGCTGAGGTGGCGGTGGGAGCTTATTGGAGGTGCTTCAACAAGCTCATAGGCGACCTCCTTAGGCTGATGTGGCCAACAGGTAGGAAATGGGGCCTAGTGGAGCTCCCAAGTGCTCCACAAATTTGTGGAGCGCTTGGGAGCTCCCAGGGAATAAAAAAAATTGTACACAAAAACCCTATCCAACCAGCAACTACACTATGTTGTTCTTTGAGCCAAAAAAAGTTTGGATATAGCCATTAAGAAATAGCCGTTGAGACTAAAAAAATAAAAATGAACAGTAAAAAAAATTCTATAAATTCTCAATTCACTACACAAATGATTCCACACAACTCTCTTATCACAAAAACTCTATATTTTCCTATCAAATTACAAATCTCATGGATCCCTCCCAAAACTTCTACTCGCAACTCCTCACCGGTGAAAGATCGGGCTTATACCCGCCGTTCTACACAGACGTCGTAGAAGAAGGTCACCCCATTCATGAATTCTCGCAATCGACAACACAACAAGTGTCATCCCAAGAAACACCGACCACAAAGAAGAAAAAGGCTTACACGTGGTCTAAAAATTGGACTGTCCATGAGGATAAACTTCTAGTGTCTGCTTGGCTGAACACGAGCCATGACGCCATCCAAGGTACGGGGCAACACAAATATAAGTTTTGGCAAAGAGCTAACGACTACTTTATCCAATACGCCCCTAATCCAATGATCCGCACACCAAACCAAATGATGCATCGTTGCTCAACGATTCAACTGTTGGTCAACAAGTTATGCGGGTGTGTTGCTCAGATTGAAGGAAGACAAAGATCTGGTATGAGAATTATTGACCAGGTAAATATTTAACTTAAATGCTTTTATGTAAACACCATAGCATCATATGTTTAATTATTAAAAATTTAACTCCTATGTAGACTGCAGAAGTAAAAGAATTATATCAAACTCTTTATGGTAAGCCATTCGTGTTTGACCATTGCTGGGTTGAGTTGCGTCATCATCAAAAGTGGATCTAACAGATTAAAACTTACAATAAAATTTGATCACAACTGAGAAGAACAACAAACTCTAATTCCTCACCAAACAATTCCTCTCCAGCAACCCCCATCGAGTTGAATACTGACTCGGATGATGTAATATCAAGGCCTGAAGGGAGGAAAGCAGCAAAGCTCAAGAGGAAACAAAATGTGGAAAGCTCTGGGTCTGCTAAGTCTATCATTTGTAGAACCCCGTATTTTGTTAGAAGTATATGTGAATTATTAGTGTATAAATAATTCTATTTGTGATAAATGACTTAAGGTCATAGAGATACTTGGTAACAAGTTGTTAGTCATGTATGAGTGTGGTTTCATAGAGTTTCATGCATTGGTTTTGGCTGTACATCAAAACATGCACGAAATCTGGATTTAGTGTCTGCTCAGTCGACTAATGAGTCGACTGATGAGTCGACTAATGAGTCGACTGATGAGTCGACCTATGAGTCGACTGACAGGCTGATTTCGGGTTTTCTTTTAGTTGCGGGTTTGGTTGGGTTTTGTTCTGATTTTAACCGTAATATATATATACTATTTTACCCGAAACTAATCCAAAAACCGATCAGAATCCCAGAGAAACCCTAGCCCCTCTCTTCCCTCAAACCCTAGTTCGTTTTGGTGATTGTGGAGGAGTTTCGGAGGAGTTTTCAGCGGGATCTTTGTAGTGCTGTCGAAGGGGATCGTCCTCTCTCAGGAGTTTATAGTACTTCAGAGGCGAGTAACATCTCGCCAAATCCTACACCCACTGTTTGTATTCTTTTATTTGGTTTTATTTTGGTTTTATTGAGCCTAAATCACTATTTGTGTATAAAAATAGATATTTATAGTATATGATGTGAAAATCGAATGTTTTCAGTTCATAAAAGCTCACAAACGAATTTGTAAATTTAAGCCCAGATCTAGAATTTGTTTAAACATGGGTTTTATTATAATTTAATGGTTTCAATACACTTTTAGACATGAATAAATATGTTTAGGGTTTTAATATAAGATATTACATGTAAATCTTTTGTTTCTGTTGATATACGTGTGTTAGAATTGGATATTTATTGCTGTACATGAACAAGAGAACCCTAGTTTATCAATGTTTGTAGAATATCGTCGAAAATAGAAAACTGGGGAATTTCTGCTCAGTCGACCAATGAGTCGACTCATAAGTCGACCAATGAGTCGACTGATGGGAAAAATCTTAGTTTTTATGTGCTTTGTCTGGTCGACTCATGAGTCGACTGATGAGTCAACCAATGAGTCGACTGATGAGGAATTTTCTTCTTTTGTATTTCTTCAGTTTGGATCTGTTTGAGTTATTTCAGTTTAACTGAAATCTGTTTATGTTTATTGTTGCTACGTGCTTAAATATGAACGAGGAGTCACCTCGAATGATGACATGTGGACACGAGTTTAGGTTTGCGCACCGAGACACGTGAGAAATTAGGGTATATGCACCTGGTCATATAACTCATCTAGTCCATGTTGGGCAATTATGATGTATAGTCCATGTGTTGGACACTTATCACTTTCAATCCATGTGTTGGACAGTTTACATAAGCAGTCCATGTGTTGGACATCTACTACATCAGTTTAGACCTTGAGAGTTAACACCTATATTTGCATAGGCTGGACACGACACTTATATGAGTTATGACACGACACCATAATTTAAGTCTGATATGAGTTTGCCTTATTCTATTAATGTTCTTGCATTAGATTTTTGGTTTGGTATTTAGGGATGTATAATTTGAGATACAAGGTATATACATGAGGGTTTCCTTGTTTGGATTATTTCGCTCGACGTACCTATGCTCGTGTTGTAACTTTCTAAATACTAAAATCCTCTTATACATAGGTATTTACAATCTGAGCTACATGGTATATATATGAGGGTTTTCTTGTTTGGATTATTTCGCTCGATGTCCTTATGCTCACGTTGTAATTACCTAAATAGGATTTTTTTTGTGATTTTATATGTATATGTTATAACTGTATTTTCTGTATACAACGAGCCATTTCTCCTTGGGGTTGGTTGTGATGTTGCTCGCTAGCGCTTTGACGCTCGTTGTCCCTCCCCCTTTCAGGTAACGAGCCAGGAGCCCGGAGAGTTGTAGGTTGATGGCGAGGCACTCTAGCTTTAACTATTCTATTATAGTTATATTTTACTTTTGAGCTCCACTGTAGGCTTTTGTTAGACATTTTGAGAGTTAATTCTAGAAGTTGTAAATGTTGTGTGCCTTATTTCCTCTTTTTCAGACTTTATCTATTTGAGACTTGTTGAGGAGTTCCAGTTTATTCATTTCAGATATTGACTTGTATTTCAGTATGTTAGATGCTAAAATATTAATCTGATCTCGATTATTTCATCAGTTGACTCTTGTGTTATCTTTTACTTGCTTTTGTACCTATACCTGTTATTGACTCTACTAGAGAAATAGTAATTGTGATGGTGAAACATGTTATTGCACGGTGTGGTGCATGGCAAGTTTGACATTCTTGGTTTTACCTTGGACTGCAGCCTTGTGTGAACCCAGGGGCGTCACAGTTGGTATCAAAGCCCTAGTTCCAGTATCCTTAGGATCATCCTGTGTCGAGTCGTGGAGCTAGGATAGACTTTCTTAGGATTCATGTATAGAGTCTGTAAGGATTCCCTAGTATGAGTGAATACGATATATGCGTATATCTCAAAATTTGAGGATATTTTTTTTATGACAACTACTTTTGTGTAAACTTAAAGTATTTGGGTGAATACTAAATTGTTGTGAAAATCATATTGTGATATGCTATGTATGCGCATATGTCTATTTGTACTAATAAACCCTTGTTTTTCTTATGATTAGAGAGATGGCAGGACGTGGTAGACCTCGTACTTGGAGAGCTGGATAGGCAGAGTAATAGCAGGCTCCACCTAAGCCACAGCAAGCTCAACCCGAGCTACAGCAGGCACCACCTGAGCCGCAGCAGGCTCCCCAGTACCTTATTGATCTTATGGCTCCCATCGTAGCTAGGATGGCAGTAATTGAGGAGCTTGTGGCAAGCCATATCGCGCCACCGACACCACCACCAGCAGCAGCAGATCAGCCATAGGGGATACCAGCCGTCTCTATCAGTGAGAGACCCACAGAGGCCGCACCTACAGTAATTCCACTAGCAGTCCCAGATAGAGCCACAGAGCAGGAGGCTTGGCTCCGTATGGTTGAGAGATATCAGAAGATGAGAGCACCAGAGTTTCAGGGGTCAGCAGATTCGCTTGCAGCCCACAAGTGGAAGAAGGATGTGAGTAACACCCTCGACATACTTAATGTGGATTCAGTACAGAAGTAGCGATTGGCGTCCTACAGTCTGAAGGGAGATGCCGGGAGGTGGTATAGGCTCCAGTTCACTCCAGAGCATCGGATGACCCTTACATGGGAGGATTTCGTCTACTTCTTTAATGGACAATATATTTCTTCTGCCGCACGGACTGGGAAGGAGCTTGAGTTGTCCCGGTTAACTCATGGGGATATGTCAGTAGCAGATTTTAAGAGCAGATTTGTGGAGTTGCTGCACTTCACGGACATGTGGCAGACAGGAGAGCGACAGGCTCAGATGTTCCTAGCAGGGCTCCGCCCTAACCTCCGTCGATACCTCGTCTCGAGGAAGTTCTATTTAGTTCGGGAGGTAGCTGAGGCCGCCACTTCTCAGGAGATTGAGACTGCCATGTTCTAGAAGGATAAAGAAGGGAAGACCAAGGTAGGATAGACCGAGGATAAGGGGAAGAACAAGAGACCTTTTTCTGGATCCCAGCAGCAGCAGTAAGGTCCTTATAAGAAGGGACCCCAACATGATCAGAGAGCGCATCAACAACGCAAGTTCCAAGGAGTTTGCTATAACTACCGCAAGGTTGGGCATAAGGCATTAGAGTGTTGCGGCGCACCGACAGGAGCTCAGCAGGGCAAGGGCCCGAACCAGCAGCAGCAGTGGCAGCAGGGTAGAGTTCAGGGCCAGCAGATGAGACTTGAGGTACCGCCAGCAGCGCAGAGGACTGAGGGGCAGATTCATGCAGTTCAGGATGTTCCTTAGGGACAGATAGTGCCGTATTCTCTAGCACTAGTAGCAGAGCAGTCTCTGGCCACAGGCAGGGTATATGCGGTAGTACCGCGTGATCATGGAGCTAGCGGAGCAGTGGTGGAGGGTACGTTTCTTGTGAATTTTTTTCCTGCCTGTATTCTCTTCAATTCGGGAGCTTCACATTCCTTCATTTCGCATGATTTTATGTCTAGACTCCAGCTTGTAGCCCAGCCATTAGACACCCATTTATCAGTTTCCACCCCTTTAGGTGAGATATCGCTTCTGGAGAGCGTTTGTAGGAGGTGTACTATCAGTTTAGATGAGTCGGAGTTCGTGGTTGATTTGATAGTGTTGCATATGTCCGAGTTCGATATCATCCTTGGTATAGATTGGTTGTCTTCCTACTATGTTAGTATTGACTGCTTTGCGAAGACAGTCAATTTGCGGTCGTCCGATGGGTCCGAGATGATTGTGGCAACCTCTCAGAGTAACCGTTTTGCGGAGTCATTTCTAGCGTACATCGAGGAGGTGATGCGATGGGATCAGGGTGTTGATTTATTAGAGACTAGAGTTGTCTAAGAGTATCCGGGTGTCTTTCAGGACATACCTGGATTACCTCCTGTGAGAGAGGTTGAGTTCTGTATTGAGTTACAGCCAGGCACAGCCCCGATATCCCGCGCACCCTATCGCATGGCACCAGATGAGATGAGGGAGCTTCAGACCCAGTTGGACGAGTTATTAGCTCAGAGTTTTATTTGTCGTAGTCATTCTCCGTGGGGCGCACTGGTCCTCTTCGTGAAGAAGAAGGACGGTAGTATGAGATTGTGCATTGACTATAGGGAGTTGAACAAGGTCACTATCCGGAATAGGTACCCATTACCTAGGATTGATGACTTGTTCGACCAGCTACAGGGAGCGTAGTTCTTCTTGAAGATTGATCTTCGATCTGGTTATCATCAGTTACGGGTTCGGGAGATGGATGTTCCCAAGACCGTCTTTCTTACTCGATATGGATTTTTCGAGTTCATGGTCATGCCATTCGGACTGACCAATGCACCCACGGTATTTAGGAACTTGATGAATCGGGTTTTCCGTCCCTTCTTAGATCAGTTCGTGATTGTTTTTATCGACGACATCCTCATTTATTTGAGATCGGAGGCAGATCACGAGGAGCACCTACGATTAGCTTTGAGGACTCTGCAGGAGCATCAGTTGTATGCCAAGTTCAGCAAGTGTGAATTTTGGCTTTCAGAAGTCAGATTTCTCGGCCACATCATCAGTAGAGAGGGCGTAGCAGTGGACCCGGCTAAGGTGATAGCAGTTCTTGACTGGGAACCGCCAAAGACAGTGACAGAGATTCGTAGCTTCTTGGGCTTAACCGGCTATTACAGGAAGTTCATCCAGGACTTCTCAAAGATTTTGATGCCCCTTATACGCCTTACGAAGAAGGGTGTATAGTTCATTTGGAGTATAGAGTGCCAGAAGGCCTTTGATATCTTGAAGACTAAGTTAACTTCAGCACCAGTTTTAACCATTCCGAGTAGCGACAGGACGTTCGTCGTTTGCACAGATGCATCGTTGGCAGGTTTAGGAGGTATATTGATGCAGACTCAGAGAGTAGTGGTGTATATATCATGGCAGTTGAGGGTGCATGAGCAGAACTATCCCACTCATGATTTGGAGTTAGCAGCAGTGGTATTTGCATTGAAGTCATGGAGACACTATTTCTATGGAATGCAGTTTGAGTTGTTCACAGACCACCAGAGTCTGAAGCATCTTTTCTCTTAGAAAGAACTCAACCAGAGACAGAGGAGATGGATTGAGTTTATCAAGGACTACGAGTTCGCGATTCAGTATCATCCTGGGAAGGCGAACGTCGTAGCAGATGCTTTGAGTAGGAAGCGTCGACATCGGGTTGCGGCTTTAAGGTGTTCATTGTATAGAGATCTTCTTACTCTTAGCCAGTTTGATTTTAGACCCGAGATTAGTGGAGCCAGTGCATTTTTAGGAGCTATATCAGTTCAGCCATCTTGGAGTACCAGAGTAGTTAAAGCTTAGCTGGAAGACTCTTGGATTCAAATCCGAAAGGAGGAGATTTCCAAAGAGCCTAAGGCTGATTGGACCATTAGAGTAGATGGAGGTCTACGGATGAAGGGTAGGCTGGTTATGCTATCCAGTGCCGAGCTGAAGAGAGAGTTATTTGATGAGGCACATCATACTAGGTATACAGTACATCCAGGGACCACTAAGATGTATAAGGACTTGAAGAGACACTTCTGGTGGAGTGGTATGCATCGAGAGATTGCAGAGTATGTGGCTAAGTGTTTTACCTGTCAGCAGGTGAAGGCAGAGCATCAGAGACCGACAGGAACACTTCAGCCTTTACCCATCCCAGAGTGGAAGTGGACGGACATTTCTATGGATTTCATTGTAGGGTTGCCGAAGTCAAAGAAGGGGAACGACTCAATTTGGGTGATTATGGATCGGTTGACGAAGTTAGCCCATTTTATTCCAGTGAGGACTACTTATACCGCCGAGGCATACGCGAGGATATTTATTCGGGAGATAGTTCGACTTCATGGAGTTCCAGACACGATCGTGTCAGATAGAGGTTCAGTGTTTACTTCACATTTTTGGAGGAGTTTCCAGGATTCGTTCGGCAGCAGGTTATCTTATAGTAGTGTATTCCACCCACAGACAGATGGTCAAACGGAGAGGGTGAACCAGGTATTAGAGGATATGTTGCGGGCTTGTGTCATTGACTTTCAGGGTAGCTGGGAGGAGCATATTCCACTAATAGAGTTTGTTTATAACAATAGTTATCAAGCGACAATCGGTATGGCCCCATATGAGGCTTTATACGGGAGACCTTGTAGATCACCGATATGTTGGGCAGAGCCGGAGGATATCTTAATGCTTAGACCAGAGCTAGTGAGGCAGACTATTAAGAAGGTAGCCTTGATCAGAGAGAGGATTCTAGCCGCCCAAAGTCGGCAAAAGAGCTATGCAGATAAGAGACGAAGACCCTTGGAGTTTCAGGTTGGAGATGCCATTATGCTGAAGGTATCGCCGATGAAAGGTGTTCAGCGATTCAGAAGATGGGGAAAGTTTGCACTGAGGTATATCGGACCCTTCCGGATATTGGAGCGCATTGGAGTTGTGTCATACAGACTAGATCTTCCAGAATCGATAACTAGTATACACAATGTGTTTCATGTTTCTATGCTCAAGAAACACTTGCATGATGAGGAGCAGCAGCGAGTATTGGATGCACCAGAGGTAGAGCTTCAGGAGGATTTGACTACTATTGAGATTCCAGTTTGTATTCTTGCCAGGGAGGACAAGAGGCTTAGAAACAAAGTGATTCCTTTAGTGAAAGTTCGCTGGAACCGAAGAGGCATTGAGGAGATTTCTTAGGAGCGCGAAGAGGACATGCGTTGCTGTTCGCGGGGAAAACCGTTGCTTTCTTCACCTATTCCATTGCACTCTTAGTAATAGTTTATCGATTACAAAGATCCGGTCTTTTTATAAGATCCGGTTACAATGAAAATCAAATAAAAGAAATTAAAAATTACAACTTTTCTCCTTGTTGTCGAACAAATCACGAGCTCCTGTTTTGCGGTCGCTCGCTTGCGTGGGTTCTTCGCCTACGCCGGGGTTTATCCGTGGACCACCGCGCGATCTAGATCCAGTCGGATCTACGCAGTACGACGGGTATTATTTCACCAAGGAAATAATAGCCGGGGGGGATTATTTCACCAAGGAAATAATCGTCTAATTCTCGGGATCAAAGACCAAGCTTTGATCCGGAGTATGCCTGCGTAGATCTGAGATCCGGTCCTCTCGAACTCTTGCCTTATTTGGCGTTGACGATCGCCGAGCACCAGATCTGGAAGAGCAAGTCCTTGAAGTCCCAAAGCTTGGATCTTTTTTTAGATCTGAGTCTTTAATCCAGCAGAGCTTCACCACAAAAATTTCCAACCTCTCAACAAATGAACCAAGCCCTCTATTTATAGGCCACCTTTACTGTGCCCACGCACAGGTGGCCGACACACCGAGCCACCTTGAGGTGGCTCGGCCTTGGCCAAGCCTCCTTGAGGTGGCTCGGCCACCGAGCCACCTCAGGGTGGCTCGGCCTTGGCCGAGCCACCTTGAGGTGGCTCGGTTTTGGCCGAACCCCTCTAGGTGTTGGGGTTTTCCGTTTTCAGTCGTTGTATCCGTTTTCCGGTTCTGTCCGTGATTCGGTTGTGTGGTTGATTTGTTCGGACTCGATTCGTTGACCTGATTTGGCAGTAAATCCGGTTCCTGATTTGGCAGTAAATCCGCTTCTGAGTTCGAGTCCGAAACTGATCTTGATTCGATCGTGATTCATCCGAGTCTGCTCTTGGTTGGATGACTCGTTGATTCCTCAACCCGTTAGCTTGATTCCGCATGCGAGTGGATTCATTCCGTTGTTTGCGTGCGGTTCGTTAGCCTCGTAGCCTTGTTACTCCGTTTCGTCGCGTACCACTTGGCTTCGGTGTTGCGGACTAACGGTCGTGTTTGGATACGTCGCCCGATGGTCGGTTTGTCGAATCGGCGTCGTCGAGCTGTGTTAAGGGACCTATAGGCAGTTTTATTCGCCTACTGTAGGCGTATAAAATTGCCTATAGGTCCCACAACACAGCTCGACACGGTGATTCGACAAATCAACGAACCATCGAGTGACGAAGCGACGAGGTCAACAAATTGTACGCAAACAATGTCAATCGCGTGCGGAATCAATCCAACGGTTCGAGGAGTCAACGAGTCATCTAAACAAGAGCGAACTCGGATGAACCACGATCGAATCAAGATCGGTTTCGGACTCGAACTCAGAAGCGGATTAACTGCCATATTTGGAATCAAGTCAACAAGTCGATTCCAAACCAAGTCAACCACAAACCGAATCAAATCCGAACAATGGAGAACCGGAAACACCAGAAAACGACGAAGCAACGGAATTTCGGAATAACGAGAATACGGACTGATCGGGAGCCCCGCGACGTTTACAAAAGGCGCATCGCCCCTCATGTCTCATTTATTCTATAGATGATATAATCATTAGAGCTTATAGAAATCCTCGTCGGATTTCCAACGCACTTTGAATCATTCAAATCCGAATTCGGACGAAGAAGTTACGGCGGAAACGAACAAGTATACATAACACGGCGCCTCAGCCTGAATGAGACACCCCGAGGTATCTCGGCCCTTGTGAAGCTGTTTAGACTATGATCCGATCTGAATCTAAAGATACTCAAAACAGGAACGTTGTAGATATTTTTGTCAACGTTCCAACCCATTTAGAATCAGATCATTTGGAGGTCATATGCGGAAGTTATGGCAAAAATAGTGCCGAGACACCCCAGGAGTGTCTCGGATTTTGCGAGACACCCCAGAGGTATCTCGGCCCTTGTGAAGCTGTTTTGACCAGGATCCCGTTAGAATCTGAATAAACTCAAAACAGGAAAGTTGTATATATTTTTGTCAACTTTCCAACCCATTTGGAATAAGATCATTTGGAGGTCATATGCGGAAGTTATGGCAAAAATAGTGCCGAGCCACCCAGAGGTGTCTCGGACCTGGCCGAGACACCCAAAGGTGTCTCGGAACTTGTGGAGCTGTTTTAATCTCGATCCCGTTAGAATATGAAGAAACTCAAAATAGGAAAGTTGTAGATATTTTTGTCAACTTTCCAACCCATTTGGAATCTGATCATTTGGAGGTCATATGAGGAAGTTATGGCAAAAATAGTGCCGAGCCACCCAGAGGTGTCTCGGACCTGGCCGAGACACTCAGACGTTGTGGAGCTGTTTTGACCAAGATCCCTTTAGAATCTGAAGAAACTCAAAACAGGAAAGTTGTAGATATTTTTGTCAACTTTCCAACCCATTTGGAATTAGATCATTTGGAGGTCATATGAGGAAGATATGACTAAAATAGCCGAGATACCCCGAGCTGTCTCGCACTTGGGCCCTTTAAGTGGTTTTAACCGCTCCGCAACCCCTGATGCCTATAAATACAAGCCTTAGGCCTCACTTTTTTGGAGATTGGATTTTGGAGGGTCGAAGCTCTGCCGGATTGGAATCTGAGATCTAAAAAAGGTTGGAGCTTTAGAAGATTGAAGACTTGGACTTTGAGATCTGGTGCTCGGCGATCATCCACGCCAAATAAGGCAGGAGTTCGAGAGGACCGGATCGGGAGATCTACGTTTCTATACTCCGGATCTAAGCTTGGTTCTTAGATCCCGAGATTGAGCGGTTGTTTCCTTGGTGAAACAATCTCTCCGGCTATTATCTCCCTTGGTGGAATAATACCCGTTATACTGCGTAGATCTGCCCGGATCTGGATCTAGCGGTGGTCCACGGCAAATAACCCCGGCGCAGGTGAAGAACCCATCAAAGCGAGTGACCGCATAACAGGAGCTCGCGATTCGTTCGACAAACAAGGAAAGAAAGTTGTAATCTTTTTCATTTCATTTTGATTTTTCATTGTAATCGGATCTTATAAAAAGACCGGATTTCTGTAATCGATAAACTATTACGAAAGTGTACAATGGAATCAATGAAGAAGAACACGATTTTTCCCGCGAACAATCTGGCGACCACAGTGGGAGCCACCGATCTCGCCGACGAGATCGTTGCGTCGCAGCCGCGGATCCCGATCCCGGTAGTGGAGGAGGTCGAATACGAGTTCGACCAACAGAAGTTCGAGGCGTACCTGTCGTCCTCGTCCGGATCTACCTCCTCCCGCAAGTCCAAGTCTCTAAAGTTCTCCCCCAGGAGAAAAATTCGTTGGTACGAAGATGTTGAAGACACCAACGAAGATCTCGCCCCGCTGAATGCCGAAGCTGCATTGGGTGAGATCTCCCCAATTTCCAACCAGGTCGGATCTGCTCTGGCCAACTCTTCTGCCGTAGAGGGCGTAATGACTCTTTCGAAGAGAGCTCGCCAAAGGCAACGTCAACGGCTTGCGAAACAATTCGCAAAGGCAATGGAATCTGTTGACGGGGTCCGTTATCATGCGGATCTGAAGAACAAACGAGGCAAACAGCCTCAACAGCAAATGCAGGGTGGTTCCTCTAAACCATCAACTATGGAGTGGATCCGTGTCAAACGGAATCGCTCGACTTTGGAGGAGCGCATCCGCAAACGCCGCGCGTTATCGGCGTAAGCACGGGCCAAAGCTGAAGAAGCCCGTCGGAAGCTGCAGAAGGAGGTGGTCAAGAAGCCGCCACCAACTCGCAAGGTTTGGAGGCTAAAGTCTGAAGCAGCGATTCAGACCAAGGAGCAAAAGTTGCAGCCTCCGAAAGTCCAACTTCCGGCGAATCAACCAAAATCGTCGGTAATTGCCGCAACTGCCCTGGGAGATCCCGCGGGACCATCCCAGAAGAAAAGATCAGTTTTGGAGCGCCTCGGTCCACTTTCGAAGGAACGAGATAAAACTCCAATTCAAGAACGCTTGGGGCCAATGAAGAAACCCCAAACAATGCAACATGCTGGGGGTCACCATGATCCTCAACATGACAAGGAGTTCACGGCGCCCGAACGCACTAACTTGCGCATTGAAGTTCGGGAGCCCGTTGAGAATTCACGCCCACAAAGGCGCGTTTCGAGGCGAGTGACTCTCGAAAGTCCAAATAAGGTAATTCGCTCTCAGAAGGAAACGTTGTCATCCGGTGATGATAACGTTATACCTAGGATATCGTGCCAACACGCGATAGGTTGCTCCGACTCCCAAAATGACGAGCTGTACTATCGTGCTGGGGGTACGATCAAATCCAGAAAAAGGAATTCCCAGAGGATAGAGACTCAGTGCCCCTGTTCCAAACTCATTCGGGCGGTATTGTCTCAGTGTAATTGCACTAAGATAGTCCCCGAAAGGGTTTCGGTGTTCGAAAGGCTCAGCACTGAAACGCCAAAGCCAAAGCCTAGGCGTTTCCGACGAAGGAGAGCGGTGATTGAAGACGGAGAATTCCCGAGGGTCACCGCTAATATGACCAACAAGGGGACATTGGCACGGGATGATCTCGAGTCAATTCTGAATGCATCTCGGCGTTTAACCTGTTTGCGGTCCGGAGCCATCTCACGAAGAACGTATGGGAGGGTTCGGATAAGCTCACCTTCAGAAGATGAAGAATCGGATGCTTGCTCTGCGGTCGCGTCCGACAACACTGTATCCAGCGAAGGAGAACCCCGCGAATGATAAGCGCGGAACAAGTGGCCAAGATGCTCGAAGAAGCCATGGCCAAACAACAGGAGACCTTCAGGCTCGAGATGCAGATGGCCATGCAGACCATGAGGGAGATGCATGAGCAGCAAATCCAGGCACTGAGGAACCAGCAAGGCGAACCAAGCCACTGTAATCAGGTTGTTCAAGAAGTTGAGCATACGGATACGGATGAAACTCGCAATGCCGATGACCCTCCCGTCAATGCAGGGGGTGGTAATGAGGATGCCAACGAAGATACAAGTAAAAACTTGAAGATCAAAAGCCTCGAGAGCAAAATCAATACCTTGATGTCCGCTCAAGAGGTGAAGAAAACGGGCATTCCTTGTCCATACCCAAGGGAGTGGGATTCAATCCCCTATCTGGCGAAGTTTAGTCTAATCAACTTCACGCCGTTCGATGGGAAAGGTTCCCCCACTCAGCATTTGGTTTATTTCAAATCGCACCTGGGTGTTATCTCCGGCAATGAGCCTCTGATGGTGCGGTCATTCGTTGGCACCCTTCGTGGAGCCGCCTTCGATTGGTATCGCCACCTCAAGCCCGGTAGCGTGCATAGCTGGGACGACATGGAGACAAAATTCCTCGCCAACTTCTTCGACGACGACACCGAGATATCCATCGGAACGTTGCTCGACGAGAAACAAAAGGACGGGGAGTTAGTCGAAACCTTCGTCAAAAGGTTCCGGAACAAAGCGTTGAATTGTCGGGACCCGATCACCGAGGAGTTCATCCTCCAAACTTGCCACAACAATCTTTCCTTGGACGTGCTGGAAGCAATAGGAACAGCACCCTCCAACACTTGGAAAGACCTGAAGGTCCGAGGGGAACAAGCCGAACGCTTCCTCCGAAGGAAGAAGGCCGAGAGGGGTCAATCGATGACAAATCCTCCGAACTCGAACTTCGCCTCCCGTGGTAAGGGCAAAACACCTGCAGCGGCTATTGACGCTAATCAAACGTCGCAACAGCAGTCCCGGAGACAACAGAAAACTTCGGATCAGAGGCCTCAAAAAGAATACTCCTTCAAGGACGAAGATGTTCCAGCCATCTTCAAATCTCTCCTTGACAATAACAAGATCAAGCTCCCACCGATCACGAATCAGGAGGAAGCTGATGATATTGCGGATCCGAAGTACTGCGCATACCACAGGAGGATCCTTCATCCCACTAAGGATTGCTTTACACTCAAGAACAGCATCCAAATCTTGGTGGAAGCCGGCGTTATATCGCTCAATTAAGTTGAATGTAAAACTCCAGTGGGTGCACGAGTATAAACTGTATCCCAATCCTCCGACCGGTATAAGAGGTTAAACTGCTCCCTGATACTCCAATAGGTATATGAGTCTAAACTATTTCCACGAGAAGTTCCCGGAAGAATGTTAAATGTAATATTCTTAGGGATAACCCGGTCATGATGAATAAAGTGATAAACACTAAACCCCTAATTTCCGAACACTCTTTTGCTGAGATGAAAGCTGATCACATCGTTGGATCGCTTTTCCCTCACAAAACTTTTAGTGGTGTTTGATGACTCATAGTCTCCACCACACAATTCCCACTTGGTCAAATCTATAAAAGTTAGGACCAAAACCAAATTCCCCTCTCGATTCCTTCCAATGAACGAGAGGTCCACTTTCAAATCGAGCGATCAAACCTTCCTACGGTCAGGATCGTCTCAAATCTCCCTTAGTCAAACCTATAAAAGTTAGGGCCAAAGCCAGATTCCCCTCTCGATTCCTTCTATGAACGAGAGGTCCACTTTCAATTTGAGCAATCAAACCTATGAAAGTTAGGTGTTTCTGGTAAAAGTTGCTGTTTTCATTACTTTGCTATCTGTTACAACTTTGATCGTTACAACAGTATAAAATGAAAACAAAGGGGTACAACTTAAACGAAAATAAACACGAGATCCCGGTTTGGTACGGTCTCGCTTGCGTGGGTTGTTGGCCTGTGACGGGGACGTCGATATCCGTGGACCGCCGACTCTTCAAGATCCTTCCGGGAAAATCCGGCAGAGCTTCGTCTATCCGCGTGGGATATAGAAGCAGAACTTCGTTGATCCGCATGAGATCTAGAAGCGTAAAGCGTATATCTCGGTTAAACGAGATAGTAGCTCTTCTCAGTGTCGCCTGCGAAGGGCAACACCAAGGACAGAAGGGGGTGAATGAAGAAAGGTTGATGAAGACTCTCGCTCCTCGATCCGGCAGGGCTTCGCCGCTTTCCTGCAGACTCTGACTCCTCACTCCGGCAGGGCTTCGCCGCTTTCTTGCAGAACGATCCTTGGCTAAGATAATTCAGCCTTGAATCGAGTGCCAAATCAGGAGCCATTCACAAAGGAGGCCAAGGGGGGCTATTTATAGCCAAAAGGAGAGGGGGGGCTGATGTGAGACACCCCTCGGGTGTCTCGGGCCTGCCGAGGCCCATTTGGGTGTCTCCACGCAGTCCGAGGCTGTGCCGTTGTTCTGCCGTTGTCCTGCCGTTGACTCGCTGTTGACTTTTCGTCCGAACTCGGATTTGAGTGATTTTGGATGCGTTGGAATCGTGACAGCGAGCTCTCTAGACCCCGATGGTTGGATTATCCGTGGGGTGATCGGGGCACAGCGGGCGTTGGTCCAATTGCGGTGATCGCGGGGTTTTCGGTCAACCCGTATCCTCGTGATTCTGACATTCTGTCGGCTCACGTAATCCGTCGGTTTGCTTCAGTCGCTCACCGGCGTCATTTGAGCTCTTGTGAACTGGGTAGCATCGTTCGATCGTCGATCGTTAACACCGAGCTGTGAGTGGGGACCTATCGGCAATTTTCGATGCCTACAGATACCCCCTCCAAAGTGTTTCGGACTCGTGTCTTTTATAGAAGAGACCGGAATACTTTGGATATGATTGGTCCAGCCTTCAGTCGGCCTAAGGGACCTGTGGTTCGCTTCAACTCTCGGCTCCTTCGATCTTCGGTTTATCCGGTGCTTTGTCGAATAACCGAAGTTGTTCCGGCGCTGCGTTTATCGCCTGGCCGTCGTCGGAGTCTTGAGTCTACAGCTGATGAGTTGAGTTTGGGTCGAGTCATTGAGTTGACTTTTGAACTTGCTATCCCCGTCACATCATGTTGACTTGAGGGTTTTGGTTGACTTTTGTTGCAACACGCTGAATGACGTTGACCTAAGGTTACGCGTTGACCGGTGTCCACCTTAGGGTTTCAGAATCGCTTGGGTTGACTTTTGTCATCACGTGTTGACTTTCATCGCCACGTGTTGACTTCTGTCGCAACGCGCTGTCCGGCGTTGACCTAAGGCTACGCGTTGACCGGCGTCCGCCTTAGGGTTTAGGAACCGCTTGGGTTGACTTTTGTCATCACGTGTTGACTTTCGTCGCC
>BQKN01066314.1:626594-681642 GCA_022839385.1 Asparagus kiusianus | reverse complement strand
ATGAACCCAAAATCGGAGAGGAAGAATTTTATATTCTATCTCCTAGTGCAAAGGAAACTCGAAGTGGGATCCCCACTTAGAGAATCTAGATTGGTTTGAATAATCCTAACTGTCATAAGGTTTGATTATTCAACTCAAAAGTGGGCCTTTCGTTCGCAATGTAAATCGAAAGGAGATTTTGGTTATGGTCCTAACTGTAGTAAGGTTTGACCAAGTGAGAGTTTTGAGACGATCCTAACTGTTTAAAGGTTTGACCGCTCGATTTGTGGACCTCTCATTCATTGAAAGAAATCAAGAGGGGGTTTGGGCTTTGGTCCTAACTGTTTAAAGGTTTGACCAAATGAGAATTTGATACGATCCTAACTGTTTAAAGGTTTGATCGTTCAATTTATGGACCTCTCGTTCATGGAAGGAATCAAGAGGGGGTTTTGGCTTTGGTCCTAACTGTTTAAAGGTTTGACCAAATGAGAATTTGATATGATCCTAACTGTTTAAAGGTTTGATCGCTCAATTTGTGGACCTCTCGTTCATTGAAGGAATCGAGAGGGGGTTTTGGCTTTGGTCCTAACTGTCTAAAGATTTGACCAAATGAGAACTTGAGACGATCCTAACTGTTTAAAGGTTTGATCGCTCAATTTGTGGACCTCTCATTCATGGAAGGAATCGAGAGGGGATTTTGGCTTTGGTTCTAACTGTTTAAAGGTTTGACCGAATGGGGGTTGCCAATTGTTATGAATTGAAATTTTGGGTGTTGTGCCAGAGCCCAACAGTAGGAGTGTTAAAGGTTTGGACATAGCGGGAGTTTGGGTGGATTTAACCACAAAGCATTTTGGTGGACTTGCCGTCAGTTGATTTGATCGGTGAGGAATTTTATGGTGGAGGACTGTGAATTATCAAGCACCCCGTAATTAGACCGTAGGAGTTTCGTGAGGAAAGACTAACCCAATGAGGTCATTGAATCTCATCTCAACGATAAAGTGCTTGGAAAGTCACAGTGGGAGTTGGCAAAATTGATCCCGATGATTGAAACCAATTAAGCAGCAGATGAATGATTTTAGAGTTTTATGAGGGAAGATCGACTTGATGAAGTCATTGAATCTCATCTCAATGAAATATTACTCTAAAAATCACAGTGAGAGGGTTTTAATCATTTTGGACATGATTAAATAACCATAACAGGAGGTTCTTAATCATTTTTTATCATGATTAAGGGTGGATTATTCAGATGATTGGTTTTCACCTTGAACAATCGATTAGTTTCGGGTTATCCTTAAGAATACCATATATAGTATTCTCCAGAAACTTCCCGTTAAATAGGTTACCCTGAACGTACTAGGAATAGTACTTTTTCAGGATTTTTTTCATTTGTGAGCAACGTTGCTGTTCTTGATATAGAATCAGGTCTTGATTCCTGTCTTCGCATTCAGCCATGATAACCTCATATCCACCCCCAGCTTTCAGGTGAACCTGAGCCTCATCACATTTGGAAGTAATTTTCAACTTCTTATATCGATCGGAGGTTCGGGAAACAGTTTATACTCGTATACCTTTTGGAGTTACATGGAGAAGCAGTTTATACTCGTATACTTTTCGGAGTATTGTCGTCTTTATTTGGCTTGTTTCGCCGTTATGACGCCGGAGTCAATTAGATCTTGGATTTTATTTTTTAGTCCAAAGCAAATCTTGGTGGGATGAAGAACCCTTCTGTGGTATGCACAGTAGTTTGGATCCATAGTCCTTTTAGCGCCCTCCTGATCTTTAATAGGTGGCAGCTCGATTTTATCATTGGTGATGAGGTATTTCAAGATGGCTGGAGCTTCATCATCTTCAAAAGAATACTTCTTTTGGAACTTCGGATCGAGAGTTGCATTCGCAGCGGTTGTAGATATCGCCGGTTGATTTCTCTCAACTTTCTTTCTTTTAAGAAAGTGTTCAGCTTGTTCGCCACGTATTTTCAAATCTTTCCAAGTTTTGGATGGTACGACCCCCAGGGCTTCCAGGACATCGATAGAGAGATTATTGTGACATGTTTGCAGGATGAACTCCTCTGTAACAGGATCTCTGCAATTCATTGCCTTGTTGCGGAAGCGCTTGATAAAATTATCAACAGGCTCTCCGTCTTTTTGTTTCTCATCCAGAAGGGTTCCGATTGACACTTCGGTGTCATCATCGAAGAAATTGCTAAGGAACAAACTTTCTATATCATCCCAGCAATTGATGCTCCCTGGCTTGAGACGTCGATACCAATCGAAGGCGGGACCACGAAGGGTGCCAACGAATGACCGGACCATTAAAGCCTCGTTTCCAGATATCATGCCCAAATGAGACTTAAAATAAATCAAGTGCTGAGTAGGCGAGCTCTTTCCTTCGAACGGTGTGAAGTCAATCAGATTGAACTTTGCTGGGTATGGAATTGAATCCCATTCTTTTGGATAGGGACATGGAATACCCGTCTTTTTCACTTCTTGAGCCGTCATCAAAGCGTTGACTTTATTTTCAAGCTCTTTCATTTTCTTGTCATCGTCTATGTCTTCATTCGAAAGACGTTGAGGAGAATGAGTTGGACCACCCCCTGTAAGAGGTGTTATTGAACCACCCCCAATATCGTTATTGGGAGGATCCATTAAACCACCCCCAGCGTTATTGCTATTGGGAGGTGTATCAGTCATAATGACTTCATCCACTTCTGGATCACTGTCATCTACAACATTCTGAGTGTGGCGCCTGGATTCAACTCGCTGATTGGACTCAGGAGGTTGAGGCCGTTGAGCTAGCAACTCTCTCATTTGTTGGATAGCCAATTCCATCTCCATCTTCATTTCAGCTCTAATTTCTTCACGTTGCTTGGCTAGAGCCTCTTGAAGTATTTGAGCGAACTGATCAGAGGTGATTGTGAGTACTTCTCTGGTTTGCCCTGTGCTAGATACGGTATCATCCGAAGCATCACAGAACAAGTGTCCGAGAGCTCATCCTCTGATGACATTCATTTATGCATTCTCTTGTAGTCTCTACGTCTGATGGCTCCTAACTAGAGTCGGGACATCCGTTGAGCAATTCTTGAATTGACTTTTCCTCTCGGGGAAAAGTTGGGATTTGATTTACTTGAATGTCGCTTAGATTTTCCTTTATCAGCCATGTTAATGGTGATTTCAGGGAATTCATCATCTTGGACACCTGATCTTCTCTTGCGGAAATGTCTCGGTTTGGACTTCGACATTTCGGTGAAAAGTTTCGAGAGCACTGAGGCTCTTTGCGGGATGACTCCTCGTTTGAAACAGCCACATTCTGATAGTACTGCTCTAATGAGTCGCGCACAAGAACAATGAGGGCTCATTTCTCGGACAATTCTCTTTTGAGTTTTGTTCACACCCCCAGCTTGATAGTATGATTCATCGGTATGATTGCCGGAAAATCTTATCATCTGTTGGTATGACCCCCCAGGTATAACGATGTCTTTTGACAAACATGTCTTCTTCTGAGGATGTAAAACCTTGTTGGTATTCTCAGGACAACTTATTATTGTCTTTGAACGATCCAAGGTTATGTCGGGAGTCACACGTTTAGAACCACCCCCTTGTGGGTATGAAATCTTAACGGGCTCCGAATGCTGGTTTTGTACAACTTCAGACTTTGGAATCCAAACTTTGTAGAATTTTGGTGGTTCTTTAGCCATCGTTTCTTTCTTCGTTTCTCGTCTTTGTTGTGAGAGAGCACGGGCATGAGCAGCATTTGCACGACGCTTTTGTATACGTTCTTTGAGGGTCGAACGACTCCTTTTAACAAGAGTCCATTCATCCGTCGTTAGTTTAGCAGAGATATGAGTGATTGGTCGTTGAGACAACTGAACCACTCGATGCCTCCTCGACTCTAAGTCAGCGTGATAACGAACTCCGTCAGTTTGTTCCAAGGCCTTAGCCATTTAGCGAGCGCGGCGTTGACGTTGTCTCTGACGAGCTCTTTTCGTCAGTGCCGGCGTGCTTTGATTCAATGACTCTTTAACTGGAGAAGAGTCATCGTGAGCAGAGATGTTGCGAGTAGGATTCTCAGCAACAATCAGACATGAGTCTTCATCCGTAGCATTTGACAACTTAAAAAGTTTCAACGAAGGTGAAATCTTCCTGCATTTACGAGGCGAGGAAGACTTTGCAGATGAGGATGACAAATACTCCTCAAACTTCGCTTGGTCGAACTCGTACTCGACCGTTGATTCAATCAGGATCTTGATTGGCTGCGACACGACGGTCTCGGTAGCGAGACCGTTGGCTCCCACTGTGGTCGCCAGTTTATTTTTGTCAAAAGTTGGTTTCGTTGTGGAATTCATTATATCTTTGGTCGATTATAACAAATTCGAAAGAGATAGTCTTTTTATAAGACTTCTTTTACACAACAAAAGGAAAATTATAACTTTTCAGAAACAAACGCAGGATCGCTGTTTGGATCGCTGCTTGCGCGGGATCTTTGCCTGTGCCGGGGGCGCGTTAGCCCGTTGACCACCGATTCACAAATTCTGATTGAATCGTGAAGGTTTTGGAGATTCTTCCTTCGTTTATCGAAGTAAGAATTTAAAGTGAATATCTTATCGATGTAAGATGTTCACTCTTCTAAAGATCAAGTCAGAGCTTAGATCTCTAGGAATCGCCAAAAGCTTCTTGAGGATGTTTGTGAAGAATGAAGACTCTCTCTTGCTCCAATTCACCAAAAGCTCAAGTCTCCTCTGCTCTAATCTGCCTTTCGATCAGCCCCCGCTTTAGCTCGTGGACCACCGATTCGAAGATCGTGAGGTTGTTTTGAGATCCTTCCTTTGTTTATCGAAGTAGGGATTTGCAGCAAATATCTTATCGATGTAAAATGTTCACTCTTCCAAAGATCAAGTCTGAGCTTAGATCTATAGGAATCACCAAATGATGCTTGTCAAAGGGTAAAAATTCTCTCTTTCTTCCTCAAAATCTCCAAAAGCTCAAGTCTTTTCTGCTCTAATCTGCTCTCTGTCCTTTATTTCGTGTATAGGGGGGTATTTATAGGGGTAGAAGTGCACCACAGCGAAAATGGGGCGAAATAACTGATCAAGTAGCCTTCCTTTGGCTGCGGCAGCCAACCCTGTCGCGGCTGTTGGCGCGGCAGTATGGGCTGCCGCGGCCAAAGGAACGGTTACTAGCACGTTTTCATCGTGCTTGAAACCGTTCTCCACGACCTTTAACCACTTTTTTTCATGGTTTAACTGCTTGTCCACATCAGCGCACGTTCTATTTCTGATATGTAGCCACGTGGACTTCAAAAATTATCATATAACTGCCTTGTAACCGCCATAACATCCCTCTACCATAGCCGTGGCACAATTGGCTGCCGCGCCTTAGCCGCGGCACCATAGGATGCCGCGCCTTAGCCGCGGCACCAATGGCTGTCGCGCCTTAGCCGCGGCGCCATAGGCTGCTGCGCCTTAGCCGCGGCACCATGGGCTGCGTGTTGGTGTGCATGTTGTTCTTCCTTGTTGAGTTGTTTCCTTTGAATGATCCCCTCTGATTAAGAGAATAGCGTTTATCGTCTTCTCTTTGCCTTGAGTGATATTTGGATGTTTGTAAGCATTTTTTGACGCCTACACCCATTGCTTCCAACACGTCCAATGAAAGATTGTTATGGCAGGTCTGGAGAATGAACTCCTCAGTGATCGGGTCCCGGCAATTCAACGCCTTGTTCCGGAACCTTTTGACGAAGGTGTCGACTAACTCCCTGTGTTTTTGTTTCTCGTCCAGCAACGATCCGATAGATATCTCGGTGTCGTCGTCGAATAAATTAGTGAGGAACTTAGTCTCTATATCGTCCCAGCTGTTCATGCTACCTGGCTTGAGGCGGCGATACCAATCGAAGGCGGCTCCGCGAAGAGTGCCGACGAATGACCGTACCATCAGAGGCTCATTGCCAGAGATTACCCCTAGGTGTGATTTGAAATAAATCACATGCTGAGTGGGTGAACCCTTCCCATCAAACGGCGTGAAGTTGATTAGGTTGAACTTCGCCGGATATGGGATTGATTCCCATTCTTTTGGGTATGGACAGGGAATGCCCGTTTTCTTCACCTCTTGAGCAGAAATCAACGTATTGATCTTGCTTTTGAGGTTTTTGATCTTCAAACTTTCACCTGTATCTTCGTTAGCACGATTCTAAGGTGGAAGCGTGGCATTGCGACTAGCATCCTCATTACCACCCCCTGCATTGACGGGAGGATTATTGGCTTTGCGAGCTTCATCCGTATCCGTGTGCTCATCTTCTTGAACAACCTGGTTATGGCGGTTTGGTTCGCCCTGCTGGTTCGTCAGTGCCTGGATTTGTTGCTCATGCATTTCTCTCATATTCTGCATGGCCATCTGCATTTCGAACCTGAAGCTTTCCTGTTGTTTGTCCATGGCTTCTTCGAGCATCTTGGCCACTTGTTCCGCGCTTATCATGAATGACTCGCGGGGTTATCCTTCACTGGATACGGTGTTGTCAGATGCAACTGCCGAGCCAGCATCTGATTCTTCATCTCCCGAAGGTAATCTTATCTGAACCTTACCATACGTTGCACGAATGATAGCTCCGGACTGCAGACGAGTTACACGACGGGGCACCTCTGGAATCGCCTCGGGGTTGTCCTGAGCTGATGTTCCCTTGCTGGTCATATTGGTGGTGACCCTCGGAAATTCTCCATCACCGACCACCGTTCTTCTTTACCGGAAACGCCTATGCCTTGGTTTTGGCGTTTCGGTACTAAGCCTTTCGAACACTGAAACTCTCTCGGGGACTGCCTTGATGCAGTTACACTCAGACAGTACCGTCCGAATGAGCTTTGAACAAGGGCACTGAGTTTCTAGCCTTCAAGGACTTCTCTTCCTGGCTTTGCTCGTACCCCCAGCACGATAGTACAACTCGTCCGTTTGAAAGTCGGAGCAACCTATCGTGTGTTGGCACGATTTCTCAGGTATAACGCAATCATCATCAGACGATAACGTTTCCTTCTGAGAGCGAATTGCCTTCTTCGGGCTTTCGAGAGTCACATGTCTCGAAACGCGCCTTTGTGGGCGTGAATTCTCAACGGGCTCCTGAACTTCAATGCGCAAAGTAGTGCGCTTGGGTGCCATGATTTCTTTGTCATGTTGAGGGTTGCGGCGACCCCCAGCATGTTGATTCGTTCGGGGCTTTCTTAGTGGGCCCAAACGTTCAAATGTTCTTGGTTTTGGCGTTTTGGTACTAAGCCTTTCGAACACTGAAACTCTCTCGGGGACTGCCTTGATGCAGTTACACTCAGATAGTACCGCCCGAATGAGCTTTGAACAAGGGCACTGAGTTTCTAGCCTTCAAGGACTTCTCTTCCTGGCTTTGCTCGTACCCCCAGCACGATAGTACAACTCGTCCGTTTGAAAGTCGGAGCAACCTATCGTGTGTTGGCACGATTTCTCAGGTATAACGCAATCATCATCAGACGATAACGTTTCCTTCTGAGAGCGAATTGCCTTCTTCGGGCTTTCGAGAGTCACATGTCTCGAAACGCGCTTTTGTGGGCGTGAATTCTCAACGGGCTCCTGAACTTCAATGCGCAAAGTAGTGCGCTTGGGTGCCATGATTTCTTTGTCATGTTGAGGGTTGTGGCGACCCCCAGCATGTTGATTCGTTCGGGGCTTTCTTAGTGGGCCCAAACGTTCTTGGATTGGAGCTTTGCTTCGCTCCTCGGGAAGTGGACCGAGGCGCTCCAAGACTGACTTCCTTTTCTAGGATGGTCCTGCGGGATCTCCCGGAGCAGTTGTGGAAATTATCGGCGGTTTGGATTGATTCGCCGGAAGTTGCACTTTCGAAGGCTGCAGTTGCTGCTCCTTGGTCTGAACCGCCGCTTCAGACTTCGGCCTCCAAACTTTGCGAGTTGGTGGCGGTTTCTTGGCTACGTTTTTCTGCAGCTTTCTACGGGCTTCTTCAGCTTGAGCCCGTGCCTGCGCTGATAGTGCGCGGCGCTTGCAAATGCGCTCTTCCAGCGTTGAACGGTTCCGTTTGACACGGACCCATTCCATTGTGGGTGACTTGGAAGAGCCGCCGTTCATCTGTTGTTGAGGCTGTTTGCCTCTCTTGTTCTTCAGATCCGCATTGTAATGGATCCCGTCAACTGACTCCATGGCCTTTGCGAATTGTTTTGCAAGGCGTTGACGTTGCCTTTGGCGGGCTCTCTTCGAGAGAGTCACCACGCCCTCTGCGGTAGAAGGGTTGGTCAGAGCAGATCCGACCTGGTTGGGAATTGGAGGAATCTCACCCGATGCGACTTTGGCATCCAACGGGGCGAGATCTTCGTTGGTGTTTTTAACATCTTTGTACCAACGAGCTTTTCTCCTGGCGGAGAATTTCTTGGACTTGCGGGGGGAGGTTGATCCGGACGAGGACGACAGGTACTCCTCGAACATCTGTTGGTCGAACTCGTATTCGACCTCCTCCACGACCGGGATCGAGATCCGCGGCTGCGACGCTCCGATCTCGGCAGCGAGATCGGCGGCTCCCACTGTGGTCGCCAGATTGTTCGCGGGGAAAACCGTTGCTTTCTTCACCGATTCCATTGCACTCTCAGTAATAGTTTATCGATTACAAAGATCCGGTCTTTTTATAAGATCCGGTTACAATGAAAATCAAATAAAAGAAATTAAAAATTACAACTTTTTCTCCTTGTTGTCGAACAAATCACGAGCTCCTGTTTTGCGGTCGCTCGCTTGTGTGGGTTCTTCGCCTACGCCGGGGTTTATCCGTGGACCACCACGCGATCTAGATCCGGTCGGATCTATGCAGTATGACGGGTATTATTTCACCAAGGAAATAATAGCCGGGGGGGATTATTTCACCAAGGAAATAATCGCCCAATTCTCGAGATCAAAGACCAAGCTTTGATCCGGAGTATGCCTGCGTAGATCTGAGATCCGGTCCTCTTGAACTCTTGCCTTATTTGGCGTTGACGATCGCCGAGCACCAGATCTGGAAGAGCGAGTCCTTGAAGTCCCAAAGCTTGGATCTTTTTTTAGATCTGAGTCTTGAATCCAGCAGAGCTTCGCCTCCAAAATTTCCAACCTCTCAACAAATGAACCAAGCCCTCTATTTATAGGCCACCTTTACTGTGCCCGCGCACAGGTGGCCGATACACCGAGCCACCTTGAGGTGGCTCGGCCACCGAGCCACCTTGAGGTGGCTCGGTTTTGGCCGAGCCCCTCTAGGTGTTGGGGTTTTCCGTTTTTCGTCGTTGTATCTATTTTTCGGTTCTGTCTGTGATTCGATTGTGTGGTTGATTTGTTCGGACTCGATTCGTTGACCTGATTTGGCAGTAAATCCGGTTCCTGATTTGGCAGTAAATCTGGTTCCTGATTTGGCAGTAAATCCGCTTCTGAGTTTGAGTCCAAAACTGATCTTGATTCGATCGTGATTCGTCCGAGTCTGCTCTTGGTTGGATGACTCGTTGATTTCTCAACCCGTTAGCTTGATTCCGCACGCGAGTGGATTCATTCTGTTGTTTACGTGCGGTTCGTTAGCCTCGTAGCCTCGTTACTCCGTTTCGTCGCGTACCACTTGGCTTCGGTGTTGCGGACTAACGGTCGCGTTTGGATACGTCGCCTGATGGTCGGTTTGTCGAATCGGCGTCGTCGAGCTATGTTAAGGGACCTATAGGCAGTTTTATACGCCTACAGTCGCGAATATCCACACATGTTTGAGCAGGTAAATTAAAGCATTTGTATGATTTATATATGTCTTATAGATTCATTTATGGCGATGTTTATACTTAACACTAAAATGAGGGTATTACCACTTATCACCTAAGTACTTAGAACATATGATATATATATGAGGGGTTCCTTGTTTGGATTTTTCGCTCGATGTACTTGTTCCATTTAGTTAGGGGTTAAGTGGGGGTATTTATATTTTAGATAGTTAACTGTAGACATCGAATATGATTTTTTCGAGAGCGCGAAGATGATATGTAGCGCTACTGCCTGCATTTATTGAGGAAGTGAATTGATTAATGTGCATGAGTATTTCTGTGATTATATTTAGATTTAACGCTAGGATGAGAATATTTCCACTCAATTTTTTTAACCTTTTGGAACACATGGTATATATATATGGGGTTCCTTGTTTGGATTTTTCGCCCGACGTACTAGTTCCATTTGATTAAGGGTTGAGTGGGAATATAGTCATTCTGGATTGTTAAATATAAATATCATTTTGTGCTCGTCTAGAGTGATACTATTTGTTTTGAATATGCTTTCTAAATTACGAGGACGAAATTCTTTTAAGGGGGGAAGAATGTAGAACCTCGTATTTTGTTAGAAGTATATGTGAATTATTAGTGTATAAATAATGCTATTTGTGATAAATGACTTGAGGTCATAGAGATACTTGGTAACAAGTTGTTAGTCAGGTATGAGTGTGGTTTCATAGAGTTTCGTGTATTGGTTTTGGTTGTACATCAAAACATGCACGAAATCTGGATTTAGTGTCTGCTCAGTCAACTGATGAGTCGACTCATGAGTCGACTAATAAGTCGACTGATGAGTCGACCTATGAGTCGACTGACGGGCTGATTTCGGGTTTTCTTTTAGTTGCGGGTTTGGTTGGGTTTTGTTCGGGTTTTAACCGTAATATATATATACTATTTTACCCGAAACCAACCCAAAAACCTATCAGAATCCCAGAGAAACCCTAGCCCCACTCTTCCCTCAAACCCTAGTTCGTTTTGGTGATTGTGGAGGAGTTTCGGAGGAGTTTTCAGCGGGATTTTTGTGGTGCTGTCGAAGGGGATCGTCCTCTCATCGGATTCAGGAGTTTACAACACTTCAGAGGCGAGTAACATCTCACCAAATCCTACACCCACTGTTTGTATGCTTTTATTTGGTTTTATTTTGGTTTTATGAGCCTAAATCACTATTTGTGTATAAACATAGATCTTTATAGTATATGATGCGAAAATTGAATGTTTTCAGTTCATAAAAGCTCACAAACGAATTTGTAAATTTAAACCCAGATCTGGAATTTGTTTAAACATGGGTTTTCTTGTGATTTAATGGTTTCAATACGCTTTTAAACATGAATAAATATGTTTAGGGTTTTAATATAAGAGATTACGTGTAAATCTTTCGTTTCTATTGATATACGTGTGTTAGAATTGGATATTTATTGTTGGACATGAACAAGAGAACCTTAGTTTATCAATGTTTGCAGAATATCGTCGAAAATAGAAAACTAGGGAATTTCTGCTCAGTCGACCAATGAGTCGACCAATGAGTCGACTTATGAGTCGACTGATGAGTCGACCAATGAGTCGACTGAGGGGAAAAATCTTAGCTTTTGTGTGCTTTGTCTGGTCGACTCATGAGTTAACTGATGAGTCGACAAATGAGTCGACTGATGAGGAATTTTCTTCGTTTGTATTTCTTCAGTTTGGATCTGTTTGAGTTATTTCAATTTAACTAAAATCTATTTATGTTTATTGTTGCTGCGTGCTTAAATATGAACGAGGAGTCACCTCGAATGACGGGTATTAGAAATTAATGTATAACCTGTATCTTTACATGTGAGATGACATGCGGACACGAGTTTAGGTTTGTGCACCGAGACACATGAGAAATTAGAGTATATGCATTTGGTCATATAACTCATCTAGTCCATGTGTTGGGCAATTATGATGTGTAGTCCATATGTTGGACACTTATCGCTTTCAGTCCATGTGTTGGACAGTTTACATAAGCAGTCCATGTGTTGGACATCCACTACATCAGTTTAGACCTTGAGAGTTAACACCTATATTTGCATAGGCTGGACACGACACTTATATGAGTTGTGACACGACACCGTAATTTAAGTCTGATATGAGTTTGTCTTCTTCTATTAATGTTCTTGTATTAGATTTTGGGTTTGGTATTTAGGGATGTACAATTTAAGATACAAGGTATATACATGAGGGTTTCCTTGTTCGGATTATTTCGCTCGACGTTCCTATGCTCGTGTTGTAACTTCCTAAATACTAAAATCCTCTTATACATAGGTATTTATAATCTGAGCTACATGGTATATATATGAGGGTTTTCTTGTTTGGATTATTTCGCTCGGCGTACTTATGCTCACGTTGTAATTACCCAAATAGGATTTTTTTATGATTTTATATATATATATATATATATGTTATAACTGTATTTTCTATATACAACGAGCCCTTTCTCCTTGGGTTAGTTGTGATGTTGCTCGCTAGCGCTTTGACGCTCGTTATCCCTCCCCCTTTCAGGTAACGAGCTAGGAGCCCGGAGAGTCACAGGTTGATGGCGAGGCACTCTAGCTTCAGCTATTCTATTATAGTTATATTTTACTTTTGAGCTCCATTGTAGACTTTTGTTAGACATTTTGAGAGTTAGTTCTAGAAGTTGTAAAGGCTGTGTGCCTTATTTCATCTTTTTCAGACTTTATGTATTTGAGACTTGTTGAGGAGTTCCAGTTTATTCATTTCAGCTATTGACTTGTATTTGAGACTTGTAAATATTCATCAGTTGACTCTTGTGTTATCTTTTACTTGTTTTTGTACATACACCTGTTATTGACTCAACTAAAGAGATAGTAATTGTGATGGTGAAACATGTTATTGCATGGTGTGGTGTATGGCAGGTTTGATATTCTTGGTTTCACATTGGACTGCAGCCTTGTGTGAACCCAGGGGCATCACAGGAGAGGCTTTCGCATGGATGAAGCAAACCACCAATCAAAAAATGGAGCTAAAACAGAAGAAACAAGATGACGATATCATGAAGATGGATATCTCAACACTCAATTCAGTTCAACGGTAATACTTTGAAATGCGTCAGGTAAAGATATTGGAGAGGTGGACGTCTAAGGGCTGTTCCTAATTATCATATATTATCTTGTATTAGATTTATGATTGTACTAGCAGTTGAAAATTTTGGCATTGAATGATTACAACTACTTAATTGAATATGAAATTGGCGTAGTACAACAACTCGAACAAGTTCGCTGAAATTACATTAGACATAAAGAAACTTAATCCTCAGCTATGGATCCCTTGAGCTGCCACAGATGCTCGATCAAATCATTCTTTAGTGATTTGTGTGTTTGCGTGTTCCTGATCCGATGATTATTTTGGATGAACTCAGTTATCGACACATGAGAAGGTTCCACGACTGGTATCGAATCAACAAAGTTGAAGTTGTTATCAAATTGACAATCTCGTTCATCTTCAATGATCATGTTATGCATTATGATGCAAGCTGTCATGATGTCTTTCAGCATACTATATTGTCAGAAATGTGCTGGTCCACGAATAATCGCAAATCGAGCTTGTAACACGCCAAAATCTCGCTCGACATATTTTCTTAGCCTCTCTTGTTGTTGAGCAAAGTACTTATTTTTTTTCCTTAAGGTGGAATATGTTGACCCTATAGTTTTGATGATGATTTGGCAAACAATTCATTACTAATAAGCTCTCTAGTGTTTTTGTGTTTATAGTTTCTTTTCAGGTATTTCAACACAAGTCAATCAAGCGTTAAAGATTCAAGTTCTATTGTGTGGTTCTACCTAGGTATATGTTTAGTTTACTTACATATATTGTATGATTATATTCAAGCTCAATATATATATATACTTAACACGATTTATGACGTTTTCTATCATATAGATGATTTTTCATTAAATGTTGTTAAAATATCTTTATCTCTTGTTTACAGCTCTTTCATACTTCACTATATACATATAATATATACACAATATATATATGAATATTTACAAGTCCTATATCAACTTTCACTTTCATAAAAATACAGGTTTTCTAAGCATTCTTCAAAAACAGGGAGTTTTAGCAAACGAAAATTGATTTTCCAAAAATTTCTTTTCAAACATGTTTATTTCATCATTCGTAAACTTTCCCCAAAGTTTCACTATTTTTGGATATAATCTGATATTTTTTAATGAATTTTCAAAACCGCCAAAACCTGTCATATTCCCAATATCAGATTTCGGTCGACCGATACGGTCGACCGACAGGTAGTCTGTTTCTGAGAATTTTTCCAAATTTTTTCCGGTCGACCGAAATTTTCGTCGGTCGCCCGAAATTTCCTTTCGGTCGACCGAAATTTACGTCGGTCGACCGCCAGCTTTAAAACCCTGTTTCTCTGGATTTTTGAACTAATCGGTCGACCGTACCGGTCGACCGACGAGTTGTCAGTTTGAGCCTAACGGCTAGTTTTGCAAATGGCTTTTTTGGTCTTTTTACATTCTTTCAGCTGTTGCATTGGGGTGCTATATATACCCCATTGCTGCTCCTCTTCTCCCAGATCCAAGAAATCCAAGTTTGTTGTTTAACAAGATATTAATCGCGTTTAAGAGCTGTTTAAGAGTTGTTTCGTTAATCAGTTTCCAAGAGAAGTTTTTCTACAACAAGAAGAGGCTTTCATATCCTGTTTGGATCTTCATTTCTTCAGCTCTTCTTGTTCATTGAGAAGTCTTTCTAAACTCTTTCCTATATTGTTTATTGTTTCACTCTCATTTGATTAACTATTTTCATTGAGTTTTTTATTGAGTTTCATTCACTGTTATCACACACACTTATTGAGCTTAATATTTTCATATTATATATTGTGGGTTGTGGGGTGTGATTTAGTGAGTGTGAGCTTCATTGTGTTCTCACTTGTTATTTGAGAACAAATCATTATATTCAATTTTTATTTGTGAGAATCACTTGTAATACACTTGTACACCGAGAGAAGTGTGAGGAGAGAGACGGGGTCAATTCCAATAGGAGTGGCGTCGATTGACGAACCTAGGGAGAGGTTGTAATCGAGCACTTGAGGAGGAGGACACGGGCTAGATTCCTACACTTAGAGTGTAAAGTGTGATTGTGAGTGATTGTGTATTGAGAGAGTTTTCGGTGAACTTGTAAACCGAGTGTGTAGAAGTTCCGGCTTCCAAACCGGATTGTGATAGTGGATATCTCCTCGAGGTGAGGAGCGGGGACGTAGGTCGTGGGGACCGAACCTCGTGAACATATCGTGTGTTTGTGTTTTGTTTGTCTCATATTTACTTGTGCATAGTCTTATTGTTCTTATTGCTCATATCCATCTCTTGCAAGAACATATTGTTCAATATAATTTTAAATTAGCCATTAATTGGAATTAGATTAGCATAAGACCCTAATCATCCCCCTCTAGGGTCTAACAGAATAGTCTTCACAAATGTGGGCCACTCTGGGTAAATCTTGTCGGCAGTATCCCATATTGTACTCATGGCCATTGACAGTATAGTTGCATGGTGAAGCTCTTCCCTCCGCATGCTGTGCGAAAACCGATGAACGATATAGAACATTGATGTCATTGTGATACCCCGACAGTCCAAAGAAGGTATGCTATATCCAAAGATCTTTGCTAGCTACAGCCTCTAAAATAATTGTAGGTTCATGAAAATGCCCAGTATACATACCATGCCAGACGGTTGGATAGCTCTTCCATGTCTATTGCATGCAGGCGATGCTCCCAAGCATACCAGGAAAACCTTGTTGTAAACCTTCCTCAAGCAAGCGTGCAACGTCTTCATTAGACGGTGAATGAAGGTATTCCTCCCCAAAGATGTTGATAATCGATCGAACGAACCTCTTTAGGTTCTCAATTGACGTACTTTCATCGATCCGAACGTAGTCGTGAACGGAGTCAGCATATGCTCCATATGCGAGCATCCGCATAGCTTCAGTAATCTTTTGAAGGCTAGATAGTCCCAACTGTCCAACATCATTCCTCTTTTGGACAAAGTACTTGTCATGTTCAATGACTGCGTTGGGATTCGAAGGAATAACGCACACATCATTCTGAATCATCAACGAAAATAATGAAGAGGATAGGTTGTTGTGTGTAAAATAATCTTGGAACAACCGATTGTGGCCTTCCAGTCGGTTTCGATGGAGCACGATACGTCTTTTGTGTTGACGTAAGTTCCAACTTTCTCTTGTTCTTCTTCCTCGACAAGAGCAGCTCCCATAAGAAAGAACATCTTTATCATTTCATCATCACTTGAGCTAGATGAGCTAGATATTTTGTTGTGGGAGATGATGGGTTGAGGTGAGAAGGCGTCGAATTTTATAGGAATCAGTCGGTTGACAGTCAAAGTGCACGATACTTCGAACTTCGTGCCCAACGGATAGGAATCCGTCAGTTATCAGTGAAAGTGCATGCTCCATCGAAAACTAGTTATCAGTGAAAGTGCATGCTCCATCGAAAACTATGTCCAATGGATATGAATTTGTCGGTTGTCAGTGGAAATATAGTCAACCTCGAAAGCCGCGGGTTACCTCGACGACCGTGCCCAGTGGATAGGATTATATTAGTTGTCATTGAAAGTGTGCGCTCTCTCGAAGACCGTGTCCAACAATTAGAAATCAAATAAAAGAGGTTTAAATATAATTGAAAGTAATGGGTAACAAAACTAAATAGAAGAAGGATTTCTTTGATATTGTTGGAGCTCCTAAGTAGGAGCTTGTTGGAGATCAACATTAGTTAGGAGGTCTCTCATATAATGTGATATTGAAAATAATGGGTCATAATTTTTAATATGTCTTGAAAACTCTCCAACAAAACTCTCCAACAAGAACTCCCAACTCACGCAACTAGGAGGTTGTTGGAGCTCTAATAAGAATCAACGGCCTCGATCTTACCAACTGCAAAAACCCTAACCTCCCAAACCCCTATAAACGCCCCATCGCCACATTTCGCCTCCCTCTACTATCAAAACCCAAGCACCCAAATCCTCTGCCCCTCCCTTCTTCAAACCCTAGATCTCATCATCTTCAGCCATGGCCGAAACTCTAAACCTCAAGGGAGTAATGAAGGGCCACACCGACATGGTGACGGCCATCGCTGCCCCAATCGACAACACTGACATGATCGTCACGTCCTCGCGTGACAAGTCCGTGCTTGTCTGGACCCTCACCAAGGACGCCGCCGCCGGCTCCGGAGATCCCGCCACCGCCATCTACGGCGTTCCCCGCCGTCGCCTCACTGGCCACTCTCACTTTGTTCAGGATGTTGTCCTGTCCTCTGACGGTCAGTTTGCGCTCTCGGGATCCTGGGATGGTGAGCTTAGGCTTTGGGATTTGAACACTGGGGCTACTACTAGGAGGTTTGTTGGACATACTAAGGATGTGCTCTCAGTTGCGTTTTCGGTTGATAATCGACAGATTGTGTCGGCTTCTAGGGATCGAACCATCAAGTTGTGGAACACTCTAGGTATTCTTTGGTTTTATTGATTATCAATTCATATCGGGTACATGTATTAGTCATAATCCTAGGTAACTTTTGGTCTTTCTTTATACAATTTCTCCCAACTGCAAAATGATGGACGCTAAAAAATTGCAAATATTAGGGGTTATTTGAAAATAATTTATTATTAATTCATTTGGGTGCATGTAATTGTGGAAAAGAATATGTTTCTGTTCGAATCTCACATGTTTAGTACAAGTTTTAGGTCACAAGTGATAAATTGTTGATGTGATTTTGGTTTGCCAATTGAAATCTTTTATTCTTAGAGAGCACTATTGTGGTTCCAAAATTAGTAAAGAAAGATAAAAAAGGCTTTTCTAAAGATGCTTAGGGGACTATATGATTGATGCTGCCTTCAATATGTGATTATCCAAAGGCTCTAAATTAATCACGAATCTTGTTATAGATTAAGTGAACTCAGGTTATAGGAGATTTGTATGAAAGTTATGATATTGGGTATGTTCAGTCTCGGAAGTGTTTGTTGGGTAAAAATTTGGGAAGTAGTTTTATACTATTTATGCCACCCTATGTTCAATGCTTGAGCATTTTAAGTTGTTAGTTTTAGAGTTTTGATACTTTTGTCAAATGAATCCCAATGTGGTAATTTTATAATTATTGTTTATTTGTTTTAGCTGGTTCTTGTTCTAGTTACCAGCTTGCATGATGACATTTGATGCCGATTTAGGTTTAATAAACGTTGTATGATTATAATTATATGCGAATTTTCTGAATATATTTGGAGGCAGACATATCTCTTGAGAAATGTGCATATTCATGCAAATCCAACTGGAATGAGGCATTATTTAATTTTATTTAAAAATACTCTTATCAGTACAGAGCAACATTAACATCTTATATTGATTAAGATGTTAGCTGACTTCTATTGGAGTATTTTTGTGTATATCAGTTCTCGAATCTAGTTGAACTTTTCATAAACCAATTTATCATGTTCATGGTTATATGATATCTGTAATAATGTGACTTTTCTCTCCAACATGATGCCTAAAGTTTTACTTCAAAAATGCCAACTTCAGTGAAGTTTTAAAATCTTGGCTGAGTTGCCCATTGTATTTTTCTTATAGCTCCATACTTAACCCTCCAGGTGAGTGCAAGTACACTATCCAAGATGCTGATGGTCACTCCAACTGGGTTAGCTGTGTCCGCTTCAGCCCAAATATTCTTCAGCCTACAATTGTGTCTGGATCTTGGGATCGTATGGTTAAGGTTTGGAACCTTACCAACTGTAAAATCAGATGCACTCTTAGTGGGCATGGAGGATATGTTAACACTGTGGCGGTGAGTCCTGATGGCTCACTCTGTGCAAGCGGAGGGAGAGATGGTATCACACTGCTGTGGGATTTGGCGGAGGGCAAGAGGTTATACTCACTTGATGCTGGGGCCATCATTCATGCATTGTGCTTCAGCCCGAATAGGTACTGGCTCTGTGCTGCTACCCAGGACAGTGTGAAGATATGGGATCTCGAGAGTAAGTCTATTGTTCAGGATCTGAAGCCCACCGATGCTCAGCCCGCTCCTTCCGCTAAAAAAGAGGTATTTGCTCTTTAGTAGTGGCCAAATTTTCTTTTTCGTTACGTTATTTGCTCTTTAATATTTATTTTTTTTCATTTTGTTCTGTTTATTTCGATGATAGTGTGGTGTTAATGCCTTTCAGTAATGTTATGTAGTTCTAATGGCATACCATGTGATTTCTTCTTTAGCATTCATAGTTAATCAGTCTTATTAATGATGCTTCTTTGTGTTCTACTATTGCTTGCTAGTCTTTCAAAATGCAAGGTGTTGACTATTATTCAGTCTTTTCTTTTTGCGTTGTACACTTTTTATTCATTTATATGTTTTGCGAACAAAATATCTGAAGCACTTCTAATGATAAATCAAGTAGTACGTTATTTTTGTTTCTTACGTGTATTACTAAATGGCATGTGGAAGCACTATGAAAAGATATTTCGACAAGTTAGTATGCTTTGATTTCTGGAAAATCATCACTCAGATTAAGATCAGTCACTGACAAGTAGATGTTTAACTCATTCATTAATTTTCTATGTTTTCCTTGGTCTATAAACAAAATGCTTGAAGCATTCTAAAGATTAAATCGAGTGGCATGTTATGATTCTGTGCCATACCTGTATCTCTAAATGGTACATCCAAGTTTTGCGAAGTGCTTAGGATGTTCAACAATTTAACATGCATTCTATTTATAGAAACTATCACTTAATTAAACAGACTGATGTCCATTGATGGTGGGATGTCAAAGCTGTGTCAACTTATTTATGCATTTCTGATTTTACCTGGTATCTTTTGCAGAAGATACTGTACTGCACCAGCCTGAGCTGGAGTTCTGATGGAAGCACGCTCTTCACTGGTTACACTGATGGATCAATCAGAGTCTGGGAAGTCAGCCGTTACTAGAGAGACCAGTAATCACAGCAAAGAAAATTGTTGGTTGTGATGGATCACTATTTTGCAAATGAACTTGCGGTCTTTTGTTTGATTTTTTGTCATGTTTTCTTTTTGACTTAAATGGAAGAGGTCTTTTTGTTATGAATCTCTCTTGTTCCTAAAACTTTCTTATGACCATAAACTTCTGCATCACTGGCTTTCTTCTTATTTATTTTTGTTTTCCGTTTGTCTGCTGTTTTGATAAAGTTAAATTTCTTGTATAGGATAATGATAGTATTTCTGCTTGTTCTATTATGTGTAGCAATGTTATTAGTCAATGCTAATCCTTAAGAGATACCTGTCCTCAAGGCTATCTTCTACATTTTTAATTATATCAGTGGTTTGAGCATCAACTATGCTAAAACTTCTTTGATTTATTTTTGGTAGAATTAGAGACAGAGGCATCAGGTTGGCTTCCGCTCTCAAGTGTAAACATGAATCCTTACCTCTTAACTTATCTAAGCTTACATTTGAAATGTGGGAAACTTAATATATTTGATTGGCAACCTCAAATAGAGAAGATAAAAATAAAAGTTGAAATGTGGGAAACTTAATATATTTGATTGGCAACCTCAAATAGAGAAGATAAAAATAAAAGTATCTCAATGAAAGGGGAAAAAATCTCTCTATTGGTGGTCGTCTCACTTTGATTAATGCCGTGCTCTTATCTTTGCCTCTGTATTACATGTCTTTCTACAAGCTACTTGATTGGCTCGTTACTTAAGGAAATTGGTGTGCATGCCCAAAAAAGAGATCGGTGTTACTGATCTTAAATGCCTAAATAAAACTCTCTTATTTAAATGGCTATGGCATGTCCTTAGGAGATATTTTTTTGTTTGCTCTACCCCATCATCTTTGTATAAGCGCAGATCTAGCACTATTCAAACCTCCTTTTACAATCCAGACAGTTTTATCTTCTAGAAAAATATCACTCTGATTAGAGAACCGTAATCAATTATATAAGATGGAAGTTGGGTAATGGTTCTCTAATCAGGTTTTGGGAGGACAAATGGGCTGGAGACAATACCCTGAAGAGTCTTCCCCCATGCTTTCTCTCTGGCATTGATTCATAATGTTATTGTTCTTAACCAAGGCTCCTTCCGTAATGGTTCCTAAGTATGACACCCTACTCTTAGAAGACCAATCCATGAGCAACATAGGACCTCTGACGCTCCCACATGGACACTATCCAACACAGGTGAGTTTTTTGTTAACTCTCTCTACAATCTCACTACTATTAGAGGTGTGTCCTCCCCCATCTCAATGCAAATCTAGAAATCCATATTCCATCTCAAGGTCAAAAATTATTATTCTGGCTATACCTCTCAATAAACTAAATGCCAAGGTTCACTTAGGTAGAAAAGGGTGGCAGGGTGATCAAACGTGTTCTCTCTGCCTCAAAGAATTAGAAGACTCTAATCACCTTTTTGTTACTTGTCAGTTCACTGCTAATGTTTGGAACTTCTTCAAGGCTCACTTTGGCCATATAGATGACCAACTAACTTACATGATCTCATTCACTCCAAATGAGAGTCCCTTGGATCTCCTAAACGGAGAATTATTTGGCAAGCATGCACGGAATAACAGGATCTTTCAATATGTTTCACCTACTGTAGAAAGTGTTATTAACTCTTCAGTTCACTTCATTAATAAATGGACAGGTTCATCATCAGGAAAAGTGGAAAGGACTCTCAAGCTAGGAATGGAAGGGCAAGAACTTCCATCAATTCTAGTCATGAGAGCCAATAGAGAAGGAATGAGACTCAGACGATACAAGAAGAAGAAGAGGATATGAGACGGTTACAAGCAGAAGAAGAGGAAAGGAGAGGTCAAATATAACTTGTCAAGCAAAATTTTCTGTTTTTGTAATTAGTTATAACTACCTTTTGGAGCTGCATGACGCAGATTAGCACATGTGTACTCTGTTTTTATGTCTTTTAGGGTGAAAACTTTCATTTCTCCCTCCTTCTTTGGTCGTGTGACCGACTTTGATCCATAAGCTTATCAGTGCTCTGGTGAATGACAGCTAGGGTCCTCTCGTCATCATCACTAATATTTTATAGAGAATGTCTTACGTACCAATTAGGGAGAAAAGTCATGCTTCTATCTATACTTTTGTAGGACACCACCTCGTATCCATCCTTTATGCACATTAGTGAAATGAATGGGGGCATTCCCTTGTTTTTCTGCTCAAAAAAATGTTATTAGCCGGCTGGATCTTACTGTATTTATTTATTTTTAATATAATATAATGCTTTTGCCATATTTCTAGCTTTACTAAAATAGCAGATGCTATATTGAAAACCGTAGAGATCTTTACTTCAAGTTATAAGCTCAGATACAGCTTCACCAGGTTATTGAGAAATTAATTTGACTCCATTTCTTTTCCATTTCTGAATATATGAATGTGGAGTCCCTAACCTCCAGCAAACACCGAGCCTGGCATAAAATGATATATAAGCCTAACAAGTGAATTGGTATCGAAACACACAGGGAATTGCATTCTTAAAAGAGTCATCTTGCGTGATAAGCCTGGAAAGCATGTCTACATATTTTAAAGAGATGATGCCCAAAAGACCGTCTATTTTTCCATATTTCATTTGAAGAACCTTATTAACTCAATGTTGTGAATTGGACAAAATTTAAAAGGATCTTAAGTCTTGAATCATTAAATTTAAAACTTGTTGGCTTCCTAATGAAAATTCAGATTGGTTTTATCGCCACATGGATTTAAATATAACTTTGTGCAGTTTTGCTAATGATGCATTATTAGCTTCTATAATCTGGACCTTTTCTGTAGTTGGACAGATTTCAAATTATTTTGTAACGACCGCTGTTTTTTCTTTTCCTTGTTTGATTTTCTTTGTATCGTTTCATCGCTAGAAGAACTTCTATGAAAAGTGCTTTGAAATCTGAGTTACTATTTTATTTGTACATTTTCTTGAGTGAAGGTTGATCTATTTTCGCAGATTCGTTTTTGAAAACGGCAATTATTTTTTTTGATGCACTTGATTTTTCAAAATCTTTTGGGTTTTATGTGAATGTTTTCTTGCAGGTTTTAGAACAAGCTCATGCTTATTAGACTTGGGATGTGTTTGGTTTGAATGAAAATGAAGGAAAAGAAAAGAAAATTTAGAAAGAAACATGTTTTACTTGTTCGGTTAGCAAGAAAGATTAGATGAAAACGAAAAGGAGAATCCAACAGGGAAAAACAAAAAAGATTTTCACTTCAAAAAAATGAGTAAAAAAAATGAGTTAAAAAATGTGGGGTCAGTGCTCCATCACCGCTTGAGAACTTCATCTATTCACTTCGAGAGGCGCTACAGGCACACTCTAAGGTACACCATCAATCACACTCCCTCTTTCTCTACAGTGCAGGGGCCCCACATGTGATTTTTTTAAAAAAATCACATGTGAGGCCCCCTGCACTATAGAAAGAGAGGGAGTGTAGTTGGTGGTGTGCCTTAGAGTGTGCCTCTATCATTTCTTATTCACTTAAGCGATGAAGGGTTTATTTGGATTTTTTTTTTGGAAAACCACGTGATAGCTATAGTATTACGGAAATTAATCGTCCAGCTAGACCTGATAACTACATGAACACCAAGTCAAAACAGAAGGAGATGAAGGGAATTGCGTTGAGGCAGACAGCTAGGTTTTTTAAACGACAAATCAACCTTCTCTTTGCACAATAAACATAATAAAAATGTAAAAGCTACAATATCCTGATAGCTACAGTAACAACCAAGTGAAAACAGACCCAAAGAGCCGGTTCTAATCACATATCGGCCCCACTAGGAATAACTAAAATCGAATAGAAGGGGTCTCATTTGGTTTAATGTGGGCCCCACGAGTGATGTGTGTACTCTGATAGGGAAAAATAATAATAATTATTACAACTAATCTTGAGAGCTCTCTATATAAAATAATTGGCTAATTGCACTTATATAACAATGGTTTCCCCTACATTGCACTTATATATGCATATTTGATTTTGGCAACATTTGCATACCATAAGATTTTTAAAAATTTGCACTTACATACTCTCGCATGTTTTGGCAGCACTTGTATACCCTTATAGTTTTTAAAACTTGCACATGAATACCATAGAATTTTTAAAGTTCGTACTTAAATATCCTCATATTATGTAAACTTAAGTGTGATTTTTTAAAACTTTAGGATATTTACGTGCTATTTTGAAAACTTTAGGGTATTTAAGTGCAAGTTTTAAAAGTTTTATGGAACAGTCGCTTAAAAAAATAAGTGTAAGTAAGCCTAAAATCTTAAAAGTTTTAGGGAATAGTCGCCTAAAAAAGTGAGAGTATATAAATGCAAAGTAGGAGAAACTATAGCGTACTTAGTTCAAGTAAGCCTAAAATCATACTGCTAAGTAATAATTTCAAACGTGTTGTTGTGCCATAGAAATAATCAAGTGTAAGTCACATTCAGCTGGCTGACATGTTGTTGGGTCTTTTTGTTTTGATGATGATTTACAAACAATTTACATCTAATGTTATTTGTCTAGTATTTATGTTTTACATTTATTCTAGGCAAACAATATGTTGGAGGACGGATGGAATTGCGCTTCAATGATCAAATCCAATGAAGGTTGGCAGAATTGTGGAGTAAAGCCTATGCAATTCAAATTGAAGATCCAAGTTCTAGCTTCATCCGCGAGTTTACCAAGTCAAGCTTATTGAAGATCATGATTGCTTGGGTATATTTAGTTTAGATTTATATTATGTGTGTTCAATACTTTAAGCTCAATATCATATACACACACTTTTTAGTTTTGGTTTCTATGTATATATAGCTTTATATATACATACAAGTTTTTAGTTTCTATGTGCATATATATAGTTATATATATATATAACATAAATGTTTTTGGGTTTCCATGTTTATAAATATGAGATTACATATTTCATACTTATTATTGTGTTTTAGAAAATATTGTATAGAATATGCATATTTGTAAAAATATTGTGTTTCTAGTTTATAGACTTCATAACAACATTTTATATCCTTTATTAAGTCTATAAGAACGTTTGAAAATGTTTCAAAATTGTGTTTATGTCAAAACATCAAATTTCATATTTTGGACATACTTGCAAAATACATGAGTTTTCAGAATTGGGAAATGCAATTTGAAAATTTTCTTCATTTACATGTTTATATTCATATATACAAACATTTCCCCAAGTTTTACTAATTTTGGAGTTGTTTTGTTATTTTTAATTGAATTTATAAAACCGAGTTTTCAGCAGTTTTTTAGAAACTATTTATCTGTTTTCAAACATTTATTTCTCTCAACTGGAAAGTTATTTTTCAGAAATTCTTTCTCTAACATATTCATCTAAATGTTTAGAAAATTCCCAAAAAATTTTATGATTTTTGGAGTTGATTTACTATTTTTAATTTATTTTATAAAATCAGATATATAAATTTCCAGAATCTGTCAAAACCTGAAACTGACTGTGCATGTTTGCTACAGTGTTAGTCGACCATAGTGAACAGTGCGGTCGACCGTGAATTTTCCAGAGAGCATTTTTTCGTTGATGTGAACAGTGCTAGTCACCGCTACAGTAGCCGCGATCGACCGCCATATTATCGTTGCTACAGTACCGTCTAGTTTTTGGGCTGGGCTGATTTTTTATCTTTTAGTGGTTTTTAGGGTTTTTGGGATTATTTTCTTCTACCCTATATATACCCCTTTGTCATAACTATTTTAAACAAACTAAGAATATTTTAAATAAGTTTAACAAGAGTTTAAAGTTTGTTTAAAAGAGTGTTTAAGAGTTTTGTTTGTGAAGAGAATTTCACAAGAGCAAGTGGAGATCATCTATTGTGTTTGAGCATCCAACTCTTCTCCCTCTTTCTCTTGATCTATAGAGAAGTTTTTCTAAACTCTATTTCTAGCAATTTATATGTTTGAACTTAATTTCCATAAGCTAGATTTACATTGAGTTCAGTTTTGATTTATTTATCTCTTTGTTCACACACAACCTATTGAGCTTATTGTATTTACATTCATAGTATAATTTGAGTTGTGGGTTTGTGACTTAGAGTGTGAGCTTATATTGTGTTCTCACCTTGTTTAGAGAATAATCATTTGTTGAGTGCCTAAATTTTAAGAATCATTTTGTAATACACTAGTACACCAAGAGGAGTGTGTGGTGAGAGACGGGGTCGTCCCAAGAGGAGTGGGGTAGGTGGTAATGCCTAGAGGTAGGCTGTAATTCCTAATACTTGAGGGAGACACGGGCTAGAGACTAACACTTGAGATGATAGTTAGTGTAGTTATATTGTGAGTGTGGATTGTAAAGTTTTCGATTAGCTAGAAAACCGTATTGTGAGGTGTAAACGTTTTTTGGGTAAGCGTAGAAAACCTAGTGTGATAGTGGAGATCTCCTCGAGGTGAGGAGCGAAGACGTAGGTTGTGGGGACCGAACTCCGTGATCATATCGTTTATTTGAATTTGCATTGGCGCACTTATTTTTATGTTTATCGTTATATCGCATTTGTCAATTGCTCATTGTTTATATTACCCACTATCTTATTTATCTTGTTTATAGATTGTTTACCCTTGTGTTATTTATATATCCTTGCATATATTTCACCATAAATCTCATTGCTAGGATATATCTCTTTGTTCATATTACATATTCTTACTCATATCATATTGTATATTTATCTTGCAAGAATAATTCTTGAATAAGTTTTAATTGGCATTTAAATCGGATTAGATTAGCATAAACCTTATTCACCCCCCTCTAGGGTTCTTTCCTAGTGGTATTAGGGTCTAACACATGTGTCTCAAGTAGACTACACACCGACTCAACCTAGATACACTGACTTCTCGTCTCCCTCGAAGGCTGAAGAAAATGTGTCCCTTCTCGTCTTCCTCAAAGGTTGAGATGAAAGACGTCTTTTTTTGACCCTCTCGCAAAGGCGAGACTGAAAGCGGTCATTCTAAAACCCCTTGCCAATAGCTGATAATCACATTTTTATTATATTTTATACCCTCATTATCTATTTAATTTAAATAAATTTGTCACTAATAAACGTGTTTCATCTTAATTTCTGGTTAATGAATAAAAGCCTAAGAAAAACTCAATATCTTATCTCTCAAAAAAAAGTACAAGAGTCCAAGCCCAAGAGAAGATCAGCCAAGAATGAAAAGACTGGCTATCGATGTCTGTATTGATAACGGTATCGATACCACTATCAATACCCGTATCGATACTAATTTACTATTGCGGAATTAAAGGCTAAAATTGATTAACTTGGGATCAAGTTTAATCCGAGGGCTCTCATTCATTGCTGTTATCTATAAATAGGGGTAGAGAGTGAGAGGTTGAGGGTGTGAAAAATTTTGTAAAAACTCAATTTGGAGAGGAGGGTTACTCTTAATTGAGAAGATCTTCCAAATTTGTAACTTTTTATTTCAATTAATAAAAGATTTTTTCACCTCTTCATATTTTTCTTTTCTTCTCTTTGTTTGATGATGAAGATGAAGATGAAAATAAAGATCAAGTTGAAGGTTTGCTTTCAAGAGGCTAAACCCTCTTGTAATATAAAGTTTCTCTTTTATTTTTATTTCTTTTATAGTAATTTCTTTTCTTTTTTGCTTTAGTAGTCTAGATTTGCATTAATGCCTTGTAGATTAGATTTACATTCTTGTCTTTATTTTTTTATTAATGTCTTGCACTTTTAATTTGTAGAGTAGATTTATTTTCTAACATAATCTAGATTTTCATTTCTGGACTTTTCTTTTACAATTTAGTTAGATTTATGATAATTATATTTTATTACAATTTTATACCCTCATTATCTATTTGATATGAATAAATATACCACTAATAATTGTTTTTATCTTTAATTATAGGTTAATAAAGAATAAATCTTAAACTCTAATCTCTCAACAAAAAACCTTTGATTTAATGAAGAAATAAAGCAAAGAAGCCCAATGGAAAATCAATTGTCAAATTATCCAAAAGGCCAAAACCAAAAAGAAGAAAACATCAACAGAAGCCCAAAAGAAGAAAAAAAAATACCAAAAGCCCAAGGCCAAAAGCCAAAGAGAAGAGAAGTTGCGGGCTGAAAAAGGATGCAGGCTGACATCGATGCTAGCATCGATGGCGACATCGATGCCAGCTGTTCGCGGGAAAATCTGTTGCTTTCTTCATTGATATCATTGCCATCTTAGTTAACAACTTTATGCGTTACAAAGATCCGGTCTTTTTATAAGATCCGGTTACAATGAAAAATCAAAAATAAGAAAAAGAAAGATTACAAATTTTATCCTTGTTTGCCGAACGAATCGCGAGCTCCTGTTATGCGGTCACTCGCTTTGTGGGTTCTTTGCCTGCGCCGGGGTTGTTTACCGTGGATCACCGCGTGATCTCGATCCGGTCGGATCTACACGATATGACGGGTACTATTCCACCAAGGGAATAATAGCCGGGAGGGATTGTTTCACCAAGGAAACAACCGCTCGATGCTCGGGATCTAAGAACCAAGCTTAGATCCGGAGTGTGATCGTGTAGATCTCAGATCCGATTCCCTCGAACTCCTGCCTTATTTGACGTTGACGATCGCCGGGCACCGGATCTGGAAGTCCAAGCCTTCAAGCCTTCAAAGTTGTGATCTTTTTTAGATCTGAGTCTTCAATCCAGCAGGGCTTCGCCTCCTCCCAAAATCCAACCTTTGAAACAAATGAGCACAAGGCCTATTTATAGGCACTCAGAACTGTGCATTTATAGTTCTGGGCCTAGCCACCTGTGGGTGGCTCGGCTCTTGGCCGAGCCACCCACAGGTGGCTCGGCCTTGGCCGAGCCCCCTTAGGTGGGTTTTTCGTCGTTTCGTTGTTCGGTTGTTTCCGGTTCTCCGTTGTTCGGACTCCGATTCGTTGTTGATTTGGACATTGATTCGGTTGGTGGTTGAGTTGATCTGGAATCGACTTGTTGACTTGATTCCAAATATGGCAGTTAATCCGCTTCTGAGTTCGAGTCCGGAATTGATCTTGATTCGATCGTTATATCACCGAGTTCGCTCTTGTTTAGATGACTCGGTGATTCCCCGAAACGTTGGTTTGATTCCGCGTGCGAGTGGATGCGTTCCAATGCTTGGGTGTGATTTGTTGGCTTCGTCGCCTCGTTAATCTGCTCCGTTGCGTATGGCTTGGCTTCGGCGTTGGCGAGCTAACGGTCTTGTTTGGATACGTCACCCGATGGTCGATTTGATCGAATTAGCGTCGTCGAGCTGTATAACGGGACCTATAGGTAATTTTATACGCCTACAGATACCCCCTCCAAAGTATTTCAGCCTCGTTCTTTTATAGAAGAGTCTGGAATACTTTGGATGTGATCGTCCCAACCTTTAGTCGGTATAACGGGACTTTGGAATGGCTTCTGTTCTGGATTCCTTCAATTCCTTCAGGCTAATCGGTGCTTTGTAGAATGCCTGTAGGGGTTCCGGTGCTGCATTTATTGTCTGACCGTCGTCGGAATTTTGAACTTGAAGTCGATCCTTGATTTCTTGCTTTTTTTTAGCTCGAGTCGGTTGCTTCAACATAGAACTGATCATCAATTGACGGCGTCGTCCGGCATTTGAGCTTCACTGCGACGCGTTGTCCGGCGTCCAGGCTTCATTGTAATGCGCTGTTCGACGTTTGACACAGTTTATACTCATACGTCTGCTGGAGTATACACAGTTTAAGCTCTTAAGGTATTGGAGCGTGGCAGATACTCGAGTCACGAGACCAACCCATAGAATTGATGCGTCAATGACTCGTACTTATAGAATTTTTGGCAAATTCTCAGCCATCAACGGATTTGATAAGCCTTTACCGACTACCGTTTGAGTCGGGCTAGCATGCGGATTGTTTAAGTCCGTTCCGCATGTGACGTTAAGCTAAAAGAGTTAACCCTTTTAGTGCTACGATATTGAATACGTAGACTTCGTCTTTCTCCTGTGAAAAGACTAAACATCAACGTGTATGAGACGTTGACTTAGGATTTTTGGCAAATCCTCAGCCTTCAACGGATTTGAGGTGCTCTTACCGATTACCGTTTGAATCGGGCTTACATGCGGATTGTTTAAATCCGTTCCGCATGTGACGTTGTGCTAAAGGAATGAACTCCTTTAGACTTTGTGCTACAACTCTGAATATGTAGACTTTACCACTTGTTACGGGAATAGGCTACCCGGCGACGCGTGTGAGGCGCTGACTTTAGGGTTTTTGGCTAACCCCCAGCCTTAAACGGATTTGATTAGCCTTTACTGACTACCGTTTGAGTCGGGCTAGCATGCGAATTATTTAAATCCGTTCGCATGTAACGTTGTGCTCAGAGATTGAATTCTCTGAGACTTTTGTGCTATGATATCGAATACATAGACTTCGCCATTGTTACGGGAATAGGCTACCCGGCAACACGTGTGAGGCGCTGACTTATCCCTACTTAGGCTTCGGGATAAAATTTCCCAGAATTGAACTCTGGTATCTTTTTCAATCGGAAAAAGACTAAACCGGCGACGCGTGTTAGGTGTCGGCATATCCTTTCTTAGGATTCAGGATCAAATTCCCCATGCGCGTGAGGCATGGATTTCGGTGTTATTAATAACAACCTGCCACAATGTTGAATATGTGGACGAGTGTTCTTTTTAAACGGTTAAGAACTAACCGGCGGCGCGTATTAGGCGCGGACTTATCCTTGCTTAGGTTTCAGGATAAAATACCCCAGAATCGAACTCTGGTGTCTTTTTCAATCGGAAAAAGACTAAACCGGCAGCGCGTGTTAGGCGCAGACTTATCCCTGCTTAGGATTCGGGATAAACTTCCTAGGATGAATCCAAGATTGATAAACTCTTGGAAAAGGTTGGTGTGGGGAAGGAAGAATTTTATATTCTATTCCCCGGGCAAGGAAGGAAGAATTTTATATTCTATTCCTTGATTCTGGAAAAGAAGAATTTTATATTCTATTCCCAGTGCAAGAAAGAAACTAGGAGTGGGATCTCCACTCCGAGAATCCGGAAGATCTAAATAAGCTTACCTTTTATAGGATCGGTTATCTAGATGAGTTTTTCATTCATCGAAATGAAATTTCAACCTTGGTTATAACCATGACGAGGTTTAACCAAAGAGAAAAGAAGGAAGCTCTTTCGTTTATCGAAAGGAGACTCTGAATTGAAAGTGGGCCTCTTGTTCGTGGAAAGAATCAAGAGGGGAATTTGTTGGTGGTTTGGACCAGGAAGACAGCTTTTGGTAGACTCACTGTCAATTGAAATTGATCAGTGAGGGATTCTGTGGTGGAGACTATGAGTCGTCAAACACCAATGAGAGTTTTGTGAGGAAAAATTGATCCAATGAAGTGATCGGATTTCATCTCAGCAAAAGAGTGTTTGGAAATTAGGAGTTTAGTGTTTATCACTTTATTCATCATGACCGGGTTATCCCTAAGAATATTATATTATTCCGGGAACTTCCCATTACATGAATTATCCACCCCCAGCTTTCTTTGCAAAACTGGGTTTATTGTTGCATTAACCGCATGATCGGGTTATCCTTAAGAATACCACGCATGGCACTCTCCAGGAACTTCCCGTGGAAGAAAGGAAATAGTTTAGACTCTTATACCTATTGGAGTATCAGGGAGCAGTTTATACTCTTATACCGGTCGGAGTTAGGGGATACAGTTTATACTCGTGCACCCACTGGAGTCTCGCCATTCTTGACTGGCTTACTCCAGCGTTATGATGCCGGCTTCAACCAAGGTCTGGATACTGTTCTTTAGAGTAAAGCAGGCCTTGGTGGGATGAAGGATCCTCCTGTGGTATGCGCAGTACTTCGGATCCGCAGTGTTGTCAGCTTCCTCCTGATTCGTGATCGGTGGGAGCTTGATTTTGTTATTGTCAAGGAGAGATTTGAAGATGGCTGGAACATCTTCATCCTTGAAGGAGTACTCTTTTTGAGGCCTCTGATCCGAAGTTTTCGGTTGTCTCCGGGACTGCTGTTGTGACGTTTGATTGGCTTCAACAGCTGCTGCAGGTGTTTTACCCTTACCACGGGAGGCAAAGTTTGAGTTTGGAGGATTGATCGTCGATTGACTCCTCTCGGCCTTCTTCCTTCGGAGGAAGCATTCGGCTTGTTCCCCTCAGACCTTCAAGTCTTTCCATGTGTTGGACGGCGCTGTTCCCATTGCTTCCAGCACGTCCAATGAAAGATTGTTGTGGCAAGTCTGGAGAATGAACTCCTCCGTGATCGGGTCCCGGCAATTTAATGCTTTGTTCCGGAACCTTTTGACGAAGGTTTCGACTAACTCCCCGTCCTTTTGTTTCTCGTCGAGCAACGTTCCGATGGATATCTCGGTGTCGTCGTCGAAGAAGTTAGCGAGGAACTTTGTCTCCATGTCGTCCCAGCTACTCACGCTACCTGGCTTGAGGCGGCGGTACCAATCGAAGGCGGCTCCGCGAAGAGTGCCAACGAATGACCGCACCATCAGAGGCTCGTTGCCAGAGATAACACCCAGGTGCGATTTGAAATAAATCAAATGCTGGGTGGGGGAACCCCTTCCATCGAACGGCGTGAAGTTGATTAAACTAAACTTCGCCGGGTAGGGGATTGACTCCCACTCCCTTGGGTATGGACAAGGAATGCCCGTTTTCTTCACCTCTTGAGCGGACATCAAGGTATTGATTTTGCTCTCGAGGCTTTTGATCTTCAAGTTTTCACTTGTATCTTCGTTGGCATCCTCATTACCACCCCCTGCGTTGATGGGAGGGTCGTCGGCATTGCGAGTTTCATCCGTATCCGTATGCTCAACTTCTTGAACAACCTGATTACGGTGGCTTGGTTCGCCTTGCTGGTTCCTCAGTGCCTGGATTTGCTGCTCATGCATCTCCCTCATGGTCTGCATGGCCATCTGCATCTCGAGCCTGAAGGTCTCCTGTTGTTTGGCCATGGCTTCTTCAAGCATCTTGGCCACTTGTTCCGTGCTTATCATGAATGACTGCGGGGTTCTCCTTCTCTGGATACAGTGTTGTCAGATGCAACCGCAGAGCAAGCATCCGACTCTTCATCTTCTGAAGGTAATCTTGTCCGAACCCTGCCATACGTCCTTCGTGAGATGGCTCCGGACTGCAAACGGGTTAGACGCCGAGATGCATTCAGAATCGACTCGAGATCATCCCGTGCCAATGTCCCCTTGTTGGCCATATTAGCGGTGACCCTTGGAAATTCTCCGTCTTCAACCACCGCTCTCCTTCGTCGGAAACGCCTAGGCCTTGACTTTGGCGTCTCAGTGCTGAGCCTTTCGAACACTGAGACTCTTTCGGGGACCGTCTTAGTGCAATTACACTGAGATAATACTGCCCGAATGAGTTTGGAACAGGGGCACTGAGTTTCGAGCCTACGAGGACTTCTCTTTCTGGCTCTGCTCGTACCCCCAGCACAATAATACAGCTCGTCCGTATGAAAGTCGGAGTAACCTATCGCGTGTTGGCACGATTTCCCAGGTATAACGTTATCGTCATCGGACGACAACGTTTCCTTCTGGGGGCGAATTGCCTTCTTTGGGCTTTCGAGAGTCACTCGCCTCAACACATGCCTTTGTTGGCGTGAATCTTCAGCGGGCTCTCGAACTTCAATGCGCAAGGTAGTGCGCTTGGGTGCCGCGAACTCCTTGTCATGTTGAGGGTTGTGTCGACCCCCAGCATGTTGATTAGTTCGGAGCTGTCTCAGTGGACCCAAACGTTCTTGGATTGGAACTTTGCTTCGCTCCTCGGGAAGTGAACGGAGGCGCTCCAAGACTGACTTCCTTTTCTGGGATGGCTTTGTGGGATCTCCCGGAATAGTTGTGGAAATCATCGGCGGCTTCGTTTGGTTCGCCGGAGGTTGAATCTGCTTCGAAGGTTGCAGAGGTTGCTCTTTGGCCTGAATTGCCACTTCGGATTTCGGCCTCTACACTTTGCGGGTTGGTGGCGGTTTCTTCGTCACCTCCTTCTGAAGCTTTCTACGGGCTTCTTCAGCTTGAGCCCGTGCCTGCGCTGATAGTGCGCGACGCTTGCGAATGCGTTCCTCCAGCGTTGAACGGTTCCGTTTGACACGGACCCATTCCGTTGTTAGTGGCTTGGAGGAGTTGCCATTCATCTGCTGTTGAGGCTGTTTGCCTCTTTTGCTCTTCAGATCCGCCTTGTAGCGAACTCCGTCAACAGGTTCCATGGCCTTTGCGAATTGTTTCGCAAGGCGTTGCCGTTGCCTTTGGCGGGCTCTCTTCGAGAGAGTCACTACGCCCCCTGCGGCAGAAGGGTTGGCCAGAGTAGATCTGACCTGGTTGGAAATTGGAGGGATCTCACCCAATGCGACTTCGGCATTCAGCGGGGCGAGATCTTCGTTGGTGTCTTCAACATCTTCATACCAACGAATTTTTCTCTTGGGGGAGAACTTCTTGGACTTGCGAGGGGAGGTAGATCCGGACGAGGATGACAGATACTCCTCGAACTTTTGTTGGTCGAATTCGTACTCGACCTCCTCCTCGACCGGGATCAGGATCCGCGGCTGCGACGCAACGATCTCGTCGGCGAGATCGGTGGCTCCCACTGTGGTCACCAGATTGTTCGTGGGAAAATCTGTTGCTTTCTTCATTGATATCATTGCCATCTTAGTTAATAACTTTATGCGTTACAAAGATCCGGTCTTTTTATAAGATCCGGTTACAATAAAAAATCAAAAATAAGAAAAAGAAAGATTACAAATTTTATCCTTGTTTGCCGAACGAATCGCGAGCTCCTGTTATGCGGTCACTCGCTTTGTGGGTTCTTTGCCTGCGCCGGGGTTGTTTGCCGTGGACCACCGCGTGATCTCGATCCGGTCGGATCTACACGATATGACGGGTACTATTCCACCAAGGGAATAATAGCCGGGAGGGATTGTTTCACCAAGGAAACAACCGCTCGATGCTCGGGATCTAAGAACCAAGCTTAGATCCGGAGTGTGATCGTGTAGATCTCAGATCCGATTCCCTCGAACTCCTGCCTTATTTGACGTTGACGATCGCCGGGCACCGGATCTGGAAGTCCAAGCCTTCAAGCCTTCAAAGTTGTGATCTTTTTTAGATCTGAGTCTTCAATCCAGCAGGGCTTCGCCTCCTCCCAAAATCCAACCTTTGAAACAAATGAGCACAAGGCCTATTTATAGGCACTCAGAACTGTGCATTTGCACAGTTCTGGGCCTAGCCACCTGTGGGTGGCTCGGCTTTGGCCGAGCCCCCTTAGGTGGGTTTTCCGTCGTTTCGTTGTTCGGTTGTTTCCGGTTCTCCGTTGTTCGGACTCCGATTCGTTGTTGATTTGGACTTTGATTCGGTTGGTGGTTGAGTTGATCTGGAATCGACTTGTTGACTTGATTCTAAATATGGCAGTTAATCCTCTTCTGAGTTCGAGTCCGGAATTGATCTTGATTCGATCGTTATATCACCGAGTTCGCTCTTGTTTAGATGACTCGGTGATTCCCCGAAACGTTGGTTTGATTCCGCGTGCGAGTGGATGCGTTCCAATGCTTGGATGCGATTTGTTGGCTTCGTCGCCTCGTTAATCTGCTCCGTTGCGTATGGCTTGGCTTCGACGTTGGCGAGCTAACGGTCTTGTTTGGATACGTCGCCCGATGGTCGATTTGGTCGAATTAGCGTCGTCGAGCTGTATAACGGGACCTATAGGCAATTTTATACGCCTACACCAGCATCGATGCCCGCATTGATGCCGGCATCGATGCCCCTATCGATGCTGGCATCGATACGCTGGCAGTTAGTTACAGATTAATGGCTAAAATTCAATTGTTTTGGATAAGATTTTGATCCAATAGCTTACATTCACTGATGTTTATTATAAATAGGGGTAGAGAGTGAGGGGTTAGAGGTGTAAAAAATTTTATAACTCTTTTTGGAGAGGAGGGTTACTCTTAAATAAGAAGGCCTTCCAAATTTATAACTTTTTGTTATAATTAATAAAATAATTTTTTCACCACTTTAAAATTTTCTCTTCTTCTCTTTGTTGGATGATGAAGATGAAGATGAAGATGGAGATTAATTTGAAGGTTTGTTTTTCTTATTCCTCTTTTATTACTTATTAGTTTAGATTTATTTTCATGCTTATAATTAGATTTTATTTTCTTGTTTAAATAGCCAAGAGGGTAGAACCCTCTTGCCTTAGATTTATTTCATGCTCATAGATTAGATTTATTTTATGCTTATAGAGTAGATTTATTTTCTTGTATTTAATTCTTGTAATTTATTTTGTAGTTTAGATTTTATAATTTATTTTATAGTTCTTACACTATTCACCTTGAGGCTAGAACCCTCTTGGGTTTAGTTTTTCATTTTGTTTATTTTTACTTTCTTTGATTCACCTTTAGGCTAGAACCCTCTAGGAAATCACTTTTTTCTAAGAAGTGGATTTAATTCTAGATTACTCATATCTTTAATTGAATCCGCTATCTTTACATTTTTGATTTTTTTTATTTGTTTCTCGATTTTATTCATTCTTCCTTCTTGCCTTGTTGATCATATTTTTTTACTCACATCCACTCTCAAAAACATTGATTTACACACTATCACTTTCACTCTCATTATCTCTCCACAATCACATTCACTCATCACTCCTATTTGTCACGCACACAACATAAGAATCGATTTTATTTTCTCCTCTAAAACACCTTCCTCGTGGGATCGATATCTTTATACTATAACTTGACACGGTTGTGCACTTGCAACATATTTTTGGTACATGTTTATGCCGCATCAAGTTTTTGGCGCCGTTGCCGGGGAGGGTGCTTAAGTAGGTTTTAATTATTTTGGTTCTTTAACTTGTGTGTTTATTGTGAAGAAAACGCTTGGAGCTTGAAGATCGCGGATTGGAGAACTAGGATTTGAAGATTTGCTTTCGGGTAAGTCTTCTTTCTAGCGTTTTTAATTCCACCCCTTTTAGTTAGCTTCATAATTAGAGACAATTAGGATTTAAAAAAATAAATTTATTTTTGTTGACCATAATAAAATCCATCTTTCACTTTGACATTTACTAACAAGATAATAAATTCAAATAATTTCCCCCTTCTCATTTGTTTGATTGTTAACCCTAATTAAAAAAAAAGATTTTTTCTTTTTCATCATTTTTAGTTGCTTTTAATTCATAGGGTTACATTTCATATTGTTAGTAGGAATCCACCAAGTGATTTGAGCATCTTGATTTGGCACACACTTAAAAATATTTTTAAGGGAAAAATCCCATAATCAAGATAAGGTGAGGGATTTCATCACCCTTTCCTTAGCCCACAAATCACTAATTCCTCACTTCACAAACCCAAGACTTCTAAAACTCGTTAGACGCTGGCCCCTAAGAACTCGAGCTCAATAAGGAACAAGAAATCCTTAAGTGAACCGGTTTAAGTTTTCTCAGAATAATTGGTGTCTAAGACAAGGTTTAGGGGTTGCGTAAAGCGCTCCGTAAGGAACGGGATACTTAATTGATCTGTGATCACCCTCTAGTACTATCCTTACATAGCTAACTACCTAGGTAAAACTTTAATCTTTTTACTGTAGGAGTTTTTGGTTAGGAGCTGGTCTAGTGAGTTAGGCTTTACCTAGAATTAGAGTGGTTGAAAAGTGATTGCTTTGATTTGTTTTAGTTAGGATTTTTCTTTATCATTTTCTTCTCATAAAAAAAACTTATTTTTTCTTTCTTTATAAAAATAATAATAAAAAGAAATAGTTTTGGTGTATGCAACAGTGGATTAGGGATAATACACGTCGATTAATTCGCTTTGAACCAATCATAGAAATGGAGCATCCTAATCCACCCGTTTTTCATGATATGTGCTATCCCATTAGGAATGCAATCCCCTCTTGCATTAGGCTCCCCGAAACAAATGGAATAAATTTTAAGCTTAGACCGTATTACATAAACATGCTTCCCAAATTCATTAGAAATGAAACAGAAGATGCATATATTTTTATCTCGGAATTTGAGGAAGTGTGTATTATGATTAAAATGAGAGAATTAACAGAAGATGCGATCAAACTCAGATTTATTCCATTTGCTCTCAAAGACAAAGCAAAAAAAATGGCTGTATAGCTTACCCATAAATTCCATCACTACGTGGGAGGAATTTATCACCGTTTTTCTTAAGAATTTTTTTCCTATCCATAAAACGGTGAAGCTAAGAAATAACATCATGAATTTTAAAATTATCCCGGGAGAACCCTTTTGGAAGTATTTTGACCGATTTAAAGATCTTATTATCCAATGTCCTCATCACGGTTTAGAAAAATGGCGATTGTGCCAAATAATTTATGAAGGATTAGATTATTCTGCAAAAACTTCCTTAGAATCAATGTGCCACGGGGATTTCATGAGGAAAAACGCTGATGAAGCTTGGGAGTTTTTAGAGAGTCTTTCTAAAAAAACCATGCAATGGGAACACTGTGATGACCGAGTGTCATCAGTTCCCCAACCTAAATCCAGTAGTATTTCCTTAGAGTCGAACATTGCATCTGGAGCAAAGATGTCCACAATCATGCGTAGGTTAGAAGCTATAGAAATCAAGGAAAGAGCCCCAGCTCAAATCAATCAAGTTTCAGCCTTAGGATGTCACAACTGTTTGTCACCATCTCATATTTCAGAAGAATGTCCTCTCTTAGGAAATAATCAGCCATTAGGACAGGTTAACGTTGCATTCCAGCGTTCTGCAAATGATCAGTTCTCTCTAACTTACAATCCAGGTTGGAGAAATCATCCCAATTTTGGATGGAATCAAGGAAATTCTTCCGGAACTCAAAACTTTACTCCCGCTTCGACCCAATATTTTCCTAGGGGAAACACAGTTCCTTTCAATTATCATCCATAATATCAACAACCCAATCTACCGTATCAAAATTAGTCTCCTCTTCATCAAGCTGTAATTCATACTCCTCACAATCCAGATCAGGATAAACGTCTTAATGTCTTGGAAAGGGGTTTGGAAACCATAATTAAGGCCTCCACTCAAACCACGAATATGTTGACTCAAACGTCCAGCACTCTGAATTCCTTTATGCAATCAACCGGACAAATGCTCAACTCCAACACTCAAGCTATAGCTAGATTAGAATCCCAGCTTGGTCAACTAGCTAGTGCCGTGAGTGAAAGAGAGAAAGGAAAATTTCTGAGTTAACCCGTGATCAACCCTAAGGACACAGGATGCAGTTCATCCTATGAAGCTCAAGTGAATGCAATCCATTCACTTCTGTCAGGTAGACAGGTCGATAATCAAGTGAGAACTCCTCCAAGTCAAACTTTTAATTCAGTACAAATTCCTTCTCCTTCTCCTTCTGATGAATCTATTCAACAATCACCCTCTTCAGATGATCAAGAACCTGAATCGGAACTTGAGGCTGCTTTGATAGGTTTGGACCAGTTGTGCCTTTTTCAGATAGACTCAGGCTTAGGAAGCACTCCCCTCAAGAGGAGAAGATTCTAGAAACATTCAAGCAGGTTAAGATCAATATTCCTCTCTTAGATGTAATTGAACAAATTCCATCTTATGCTAAATTTTTAAAAGAATTATACACTAAGAAGAGGAGAATAAATGTTCCAAAGAATATCTTTTTAGCTGCTAATATTAGTGAAATGCTATCAAATCCCATACCTTTAAAACGTAAAGATCCAGGTTCCCCCATCATTTTATGTATCATTGGTAATACTCACATTGATAAGGCGCTTTTAGACTTAGGGGTCAGTGTCAATTTGCTTCCATATTCACTCTACCAACAATTGGGTCTAGGTGTTCTGAACCCAACCAAATACACCTTACAGTTGGCTGATAGATCTGTTAAGGCCCCTATGTGTGAGTTAGAGGATGTTCTGATTAAGGTTGGAGATTTTATTTTTCCAGTAGATTTTGTAGTCTTGGAAACACAACCTATTTCTAATCCCAAAGGACAGACATATGTCATCTTAGGACGACCTTTCTTAGCCACTTCTAATGCTCTCATCAACTGTAGAACTGGTCAAATGAAACTGTTGTTTGGGAATTTGACTGTTGATCTCAACATTTTTAATCCAGGGGACCAGTCAAATAATCAGCCTCTAGAAATAAATTACATTCAGGAAAGATCAGAAGAAGAAGAAGAAGAAGAAGAGTCTGATTTAAGTTTTGAGGAAATTTTTGATGAAGAGTTAGAGTTTTTAGAAGAAGCAGATCAGGTCCTTGAGAATAATGAAACTGTGTTAAACATTTGCTACTTTGAATTAAATTTTAAAGAACTCTTTCTTGATGAACTTAGATTCTTGAAGAATAATCAACAACCAAATTTTTAGAACTCTACAGAAGAATTGGTTGTTAGAAAAGAAAACTTCACAGTACAAGAGTCTGAGTTCATTAAGAAATACAAAATGCATAACACCAATAATACCTACCTTACTTTGTTGTAGGAATTATTGAACACCCCGAAATACTTGGAATTTCACATTATTGATTATGTCATTCTGAATTTATTTAAAATTCGGGGAAGAATTTTTAACAATAAGGTAGGATTCAATGTAGAATATGAGCTCTTCATGTTGAACACTTCATTCTACATTAATTGTTTTGTTTATTTCAGAATAATAAAAAGAATTTATTCTTCTCTCGTTCGAGAGTTTCTTATTCAGTTGAAAAAAGATAAAAAATAATAAAAAGAGAAAAAGAGAAAAAAAGAAAAGAAAAAAAAAGAAAGAAGAATAAATTTTTGATTCCATCCTCCTCAAACCAAAGGTAATAGCATATTTTTATCAGCTGACCAAATATAAGTATTTTACTTCTTATCTGCTTCACTTTGTGCATCATAGAGTTTGCATTGAGGAAAATGCAAAATTTAGGTGTGGAGGTGGGAATTAGTTATTTTTTTCTCTTTATTTTACATTTTTTGTTGCTTTTTTGTCAATTTTTTTCCTTTTCCAAAAAATAAAATTTTATAAAAATATCGTTACTTGCAAAATTGATAGAATTATGTAATAATTAATTTATTTGATAAATTTTAAATTTTCTAATCTGTTATTTACTCAAGTTCACCTTTTATGATAACTCTAAATAAATTTCTTAAGAAATAATTTTCAAAGTAGTATACTTCACTTAAGCCTTAACTTAGATTTGTATTTAAAATAATTCAATGTATGCGTGCTTAGCTTAGAGTTAAAAATAATTTTTCAAAGTGTCTTGACTTACATATTTTTCAGAATATATATACATATACATTTAAAAAAATATTTACAAAAGAAGAGTGCGAAAAATGGGCACCAAAAGAAAAAAACTCTTAAATTCAAGGTGATTCTATCTTATAAAGCCTAAGTTGACCGAGTAATTAAGCCCAATGAATATTTTCATACTTAATGGTCTAAGCCTAATTGGGTTGGGATCCATTGGCCCAAAACTCGTTAAATGGTCGCTTAGAAAGCCCATTAAAGTAGAAAAAAATCACCAAGGAAGAAAGAGTTAAAAAAAATATAAAAAATATAAAAATAAAACTAAAAATACTAATAAATGTTTTATATATGTATATATGGTCTTAGAAAATATTTGAGATCAAGCAACTTGAATATTATTTTAAACAAAGAGTTAGCATGTTCTTTTTAAAACTTTTAAATTAAATTTCTAAGTTTGGCTTGGTTTTGTATTGCTATAATGAGAAGATTTTCTAGGAAATATACCTTAGAGTTATATATAAAAATATTTTCTTGAGTAATAACTAGCTTCAATTATCAAGTAAATTTAGTTATTCACTAACTTTTTTAATGTGGCAAGTTGACCGAATTTTATGGGTATATTCACTGCAAACCCTCACGAGACTACAACTCATCTACTAGGATCACCTAGGGGTTTAAAGTCTTGTTGTATGCGTTAAATACAACCGCGATTCCTGCGAAAGTGAGTTAGGTTTTCTTTTATTTTATTTTCTTTGCTAGAGGACTAGCAAAAGTTTAGGTGTGGAGGTATTTGATAATCATATTTTATTATAATTTTATACGCTTATTATCTATTTGATATGAATAAATATACCACTAATAATTGTTTTTATCTTTAATTGCAGGTTAATGAAGAATAAATCTCAAACTCTAATCTCTCAACAAAAAGCCCTTGATTTAATAAAGAAATAAAGCAAAGAAGCCCATTAGAAAATTAATTGCCAAATTATCCAAAAGGCCAAAACCAAAAAGAAGAAAACATCAACAGAAACCCAAATGAAGAAAAATATACCAAAAGCCCAAGCCCAAAAGCCAAAGAGAAGAGAAGTTGCGGGCTGAAAAAGGAGGCAGGCTGACATTGATGCCAGCATCGATGGCGGCATCGATGCCAGCATCGATACGCTGGCAGTTAGTTACAGATTAATGGCTGAAATTTAATTGTTTTGGATAAGATTTTGATCCAATGGCTTACATTTGCTGATGTTTACTATAAATAAGGGTAGAGAGTGAGGGGTTAGAGGTGTGAAAATTTTTGTAACTCCTTTTGAAGAGGAGGGCTACTCTTAATTGAGAAGGCTTTTCAAATTTATAACTTTTTGTTATAATTAATAAAATAATTTTTTTACCACTTTAAAATTTTCTTTTCTTCTCTTTGTTGGATGATGAAGATGAAGATGAAAATGGAGATTAATTTGAAGGTTTGTTTTTCTTATTCCTCTTTTATTGCTTATTAGTTTAGATTTATTTTTATACTTATAATTAGATTTTATTTTCTTGTTTAAATAGCCAAGAGGCTAGAACCCTCTTACTTTAGATTTATTTCATGCTCATAGATTAGATTAATTTCATGCTTATAGAGTAGATTTATTTTCTTGCATTTAATTCTTGTAATTTATTTTATAGTTTAGATTTTATAATTTATTTTGTAGTTAGATTTTGATTTCTTACACTATTCACCTTGAGATTATAACCCTCTTGGGTTTAGTTTTCGTTTTGTTTATTTTCACTTTCTTTGATTCACCTTTAGGCTAGAACCCTCTAGGAAATTACCTTTTTCTAAGAAGTGGATTCAATTCTAGATTACCCATATCTTTAATTGAATCCGCTATCTTTACATTCTTGATTTTTTTATTTGTTTCTCGATTTTATTCATTCTTCCTTCTTGCCTTGTTGATCATATTTTTTTACTCACATCCACTCTCAAAAATATTGATTTACACATTATCACTTTCACTCTCATTATCTCTCCACAATCACATCACTCATCACTCCTATTTGTCATGCACACAACATAAGAACCGATTTTATTTTCTCCTCCAAAATATCTTCCTCGTGGGATCGATATCTTTATACTATAACTTGACACAGTTGTGCACTTATAACATATTTTGGTACATAATTATGCCGCATCAATTTATTTCTATGTTCATAGTGTAAATTTCTTTGTTCTTATTTTTCTTTTTGTAATCATTTTTTATCTTCACTCTTTTCTTTTATTCTTCTCTAGTATAGATTTTATTTCTTGTTTTCATTTCCTAAGATATGGAACTAATTCTTGTTGGAATTCTAGAATTGTATGAAACTAGCCTAATTTCTTTTATAGTTTGTGAATTATTCTCTTGTGCTAAAATGATTATGTGTAGGATAACCAACTAGAAAACTAATTGGTAAAAGAAAAATTTGATAATCTATACTTATCTTGAATGGTTTGATAGGTTATGATTATGAATTCTAGAATTACTATCTATTTGTTATTCTTTTCATGAATGTTAATTTTGCTTAGATGATAATTTGATAGGTTATGCTTTCCTTAAGTGGTTTGACAGTTTATGGTTAATAAATCTAAAGTAAAATATGATACAAAGAGAATGGTTCATAATTTATAATTGAAATTAGCTAGTGGATTCAATTCTAGATTCCTCATATCTTTAATTGAATGCTCCATCTTTACTTTCTTAAATTTTCTCTTTGTTCTTGATTTTTCATTATTTCTTTCCTCTTTATTTCCTTTGATTTCTTTCTCTCCTCATTTTATTTTTGTTTGCATATATTCACAGTCACTCCTCATATCTCTCCATAATCACACACTTTTAACACTCCTAATTTTTCACACACATAACATAAGAACCGATCTTGATTTCCTCCTACAAACACATTCTTCGTTGGATCGATAACTTTTATATTATGACTTGATGGTTGTGACTTTTGGTTATCATTTATACCATATCAATAGACAATCATGATCGCATTAAATGCACAGCCCCAGTCATGATTACATCTGCCCCTGAAAGTCTTAACGACTCATCAGACCTTGCCAGCACCTTACTACCCCTGTCACCACACATTATCACAAGTGTGATTCATACTGCCCATAGTCGATACCTGTAAAGTATCAGCCGAATAAGCTAACTGCTTGGACTCGGTCGAAGTTACACAAACACCCTCGTAAGCTCGGCATAAATAGGCACATTGCCTACTGATCAAAGGCACACAATTTCTACACGCTTAATGAACTATATCAGTTCTTTTCTCCTCTTTAGATCATAACTAAGTTGATCGTCAGAGGAACCATTGGAGATCCCAACTCCAATCCTCTAATATCTTGCATGTGCAAAAGACTCCCTTCCTATCAGGGAATCAACTATCAAAGGAGATCAGGAGACCCTAAAACTCTCCATAATCCACACTAAATCTCTCTGTTTGATACATCAAAACATGTAAAAATATATTTGACTGATGATGTTTGTATCGTTTGAAGCGAGTTAAATTAATTGTGAAATAAATTTAATGGTTTCCCCCTTCCTATATAACTTTGTATAAAAAGGTCTCTGTATAAGAATTTTTTCAAGAAAGACTAGAAACACTTGAGTTATAGTGTTTCACTCACCAAAGTATAGTCATTTGCCAGCAACAGACATGTGTACTTCTGTATGTAATGCCCAATCAAAGTAGCAGCTAAGACCAACAAGGATCCCGACTTAGCCGACTCCCCGAGTAGACACCTACTTATGTCGACTCAAAGGGTGGTACTTGTCGGTCCTTTCGTCGAAGATGACTCACAATGACCCTACTCGAGCAATTATTCGACGTCTCGCAAGGTCAGCTTGAAAGACATTACTTCTCAGCGAATCTAGAGGACGACTTCAGCCTCGACCTTCCCCTACTGACAACGTCGATGTCATATTTAATGCTTAGCAGGCACCATCATACTTCTAGCCCCGATAGTTTTCATGACTCACTAGGCCACATCGGTACTGCCAAGCCTCCAATCACTTCTCATTTAATGCTAAGGTGATCTCTCTTCCAGTCGCCAACTAACACCTGTAAAGCAAATGCTGACACAGTCACCAACCTATGCTCCTTCACCGTTATCCTGTGTTCGGCCACAATGACGGTTCTGCCATTATACCACCAGTATAGATGGAGGTACTACTCTAACCTTAACAAGGGGATTTTGGAGGATTTTTGATTGGTTCTTCTTGAATCTAAGCAATACATACTAATTGCACTACACTACAGAACTCTCACACTTCTTCTTTTCCCCACTCAAGCTCACTAGCTGTCTTGATCGTCAGAGGAACCACGGGGGAACTAGTCCTCATGCTCTCACGAGTTTCTACTTATGTAGGCTCAAGCTACTAAGCTCTGAACTGGATATTCCCTCATCAATCTCACCCCTTCCAACCACGGATATAATTGACTATGTGATCACTGAATATCAATAGTTTGGCACCCACTGTGGGACATCTTTCATTTTTGAGAAAACATATCTGGTTTTGAGGATAGGGCTGAGCAGTCTCACCCTATAGAACCACATCAGAGCTATGTTACTCGCGCTTAAGCTTGAAGAAACAGCTCAGCAGATTTCTCAATCTCTTCAGCAGCAGTTCGTTACCTTTATTGTCGAGCTTCTTAGTCAGCTTCCACAGCCACAACAAGCTACCTCAGCTATTCCCCTTCCTTTTGGAGACCTACAATTGAAGATTCACCCTCCTTCCAGAGCATAGCTAGTAGTCCCATCTCATACTCCTCATGCTGGTGGCAAGTAGTTGGGGGATCGCGTCGAGCACGTAACCCCATCACCACGTCGGTTAACTCATGTTGAAGAGCCTCACCGATGTCTCCTCTCTCATCAAAAAATCATCAGCGAGAGTCCTAGTCCTGGTTACCTTAGGGACTATGCTAGGGGAGTAATCTCTAAGACTCTCCTGCACTACCGTGTCTCTCTAACCCCCTCTACCACCATAGGGGCCTCTGGCTATGATCGGGTGTACAGACCAGTCATAGAAGCCATCTGGGGTAACACCCCCCTCTTCGATGACCTTATGAATGCCCCATGTGAGAAGTTCAAGATACCTCATGTGAAGAAGGACAAAGGCGAAGGAGACCCCTCCAAGCATGTCCAGAATTATTATTATGTAATAAGCATACTCCAAGATCAGAAGCGATTATCTGTCTTTCCCCATCACTCTGTCGAGGAGTGCCAAGCTCTGGTGGAATGTCCTTGAGAGGAAGTCCATCAGTAGCTTCCAACAACTTAGCCGGAAGTTCATTCACCACTTCCTAACTGACACCAAGAAGAAGCTCCCCCTCATGTGCTGATCCAGATAAGGCAGAAACTTGGAGAGAGCCTTCGAGCCTACTTCAAGAGGTTCTAGGCCAAGAGGCTGGAGGTAAATGACCCGAGGAGTGCAGTCGCTATGTCTGCACTTGTGGCTAGCTTGTAGAGCATTAAGTTGGCTAGCTCGCTTGCTAAGAAGCCAGTTGCCAATTATGAGCAGCCGAGGGCCACAGCTCATGGGTATATGGACATGGAGGATGCCCGAGCTTACAAGGTAGGAACTAGGTCCATAGAGACCTCCACAACCACGATTTCTATAGCAACGGCCATTCTAGTAGCAACATTAGCACCACCCGCACCATCAACACATACAACAAGACCGGTGGTGGCACTGACGCCCAAGTCAGCCAGAGACCCCCCAAGAGTTGACTCTCGCTCCAATCGGTCTGACAAGAGGGACCTTCATAAGAATCCATCACCAAAGTTCGCTCTTAGTATCTTCAATACCTTCCTTGATAGAGCTCTCATTATGGTCCAAAAAGAGGGACACCTCAAGGAGCCTGGTCCTTAGATGAGGTCAAATCCATGGAAATAAGATACTCGGTAGTATTACCACTACCACAAGGATCACGACCACCTCACCAATAATTACCGTATATTGAAGAGGAATATTGAGGATCTGATTTAGAGAGGGTACTTGAAGAACCTCTGCTCTCAGGGGACCATAGTGAAGCTCCCCTAGCCAAAGCAAATGGGAGATCCCGCTCGCGGTCGTCTCGTCCTTAACCACAGCAGGAGAGCTGACCCCTAGAGCCCAACCATAAGGGGTCATCAACACAATCAACGGTGGTCCTATTGTCAGAGGGTCATCCAACAATGCCCGGAAGAGGTGTGCTAAGAGGGCGTTACGGGTCAACCAGTGCGACAAGAGATCGAGAAGGAGGAGACCATCTCTTTTGGAGATGCTGATCTTCAAGGCGTTGAGATGACTCATGACAACCCCATCATCATTATAGCCAGGATTGATGACTCCCAAGTGAATAGAATCATGGTCAACAATGGAAGCTCGGTTGACATCCTATATGTTGACGCCTTTAACCAGATGGACATCGATAAATCTCGACTGCTCCCCTGTAGGGGACCCCTTGTAGGCGTATAAAATTGCCTATAGGTCCCACAACACAGCTCGACACGGTGATTCAACAAATCAACGAACCATCGAGTGACGAAGCGACGAGGTCAACAAATTGTACGCAAACAATGTCAATCGCGTGCGGAATCAATCCAACGGTTCGAGGAGTCAACGAGTCATCTAAACAAGAGCGAACTCGGATGAACCACGATCGAATCAAGATCGGTTTCGGACTCGAACTCAGAAGCGGATTAACTACCATATTTGGAATCAAGTCAACAAGTCGATTCCAAACTAAGTCAACCACAAACCGAATCAAATCCGAACAACGGAGAACCGGAAACACCGGAAAACGGCGAAACAGACAACACCCGGGAACTCGGCCAAAACCGAGCCAAACCCGGGGTGGCTCGGCCCAAGCCGAGCCACCCTAGGGTGGCTCGGTGGCCGAGCCACCCTGAGGTGGCTCGGCCAAAGCCGAGCCACCCCAGGGTGGCTCGGCCTTGCTGAGGTGGCTCGGCAGCCGAGCCACCTTGGGGTGGCTCGGCATGAGCCGCGCCACCCCAAGGTGGCCGGTCACCCCCCCTCTCCCCTTTTGTGTTCTGACACGTGCACGGGCACAGGTTCGAGTGGCTATAAATAGGAGAGGTGTTGTTCATTTTCAAAGGTTGGATTTTGGAGGAGGCGAAGCCCTGCTGGATTGAAGACTCAGATCTAAAAAAAGATCTCAACTTTGAAGGCTTGAAGGCTTGGACTTCCAGATCCGGTGCTCGGCGATCGTCAACGCCAAATAAGCCAGGAGTTCGAGAGAATCGGATCTGAGATCTACACGATCACACTCCGGATCTAAGCTTGGTTCTTATATCCCGAGCATCGAGCGGTTGTTTCCTTGGTGAAACAATCCCTCCCGGCTATTATTCCCTTGGTGGAATAATACCCGTCATATCGTGTAGATCCGACCAGATCGAGATCACGCGGTGGTCCACGGATTAACCCCGGCGCAGGCAAAGAACCCACAAAGCGAGTGACCGCATAACAGGAGCTCGCGATTCGTTCGGCAAACAAGGATAAAATTTATAATCTTTCTTTTTCTTATTTTTGATTTTCATTGTAACCGGATCTTATAAAAAGACCGGATCTTTGTAACCGATAAACAGTTATTGAGATGGCAATGATATCAATGAAGAAAGACACGAATTTTCCCGCGAACAATCTGGCGACCATAGTGGGAGCCACCGATCTCGCTGCCGAGATCGGAGTGTCGCAGCCGCGGATCTCGATCCCGGTCGTGGAGGAGGTCGAGTATGAATTCGACCAACAGAAGTACGAGGAGTACGTGTCCTCGTCTGGATCTACCTCCTCCCCCAAGTCCAAGAAGTTCCAGAAGTTCTCTTCCAGGAGAAAAGTCCGTTGGTGCGATGAAGTTGAAGCCACCAACGACGACCTCACCCCAATCGACGCCGAAGCTGCGTTGAGTGAGGCCCTACCGACCTCAAAGAAGGTCAAATCTGCCATTGAAGGCGTGGTGACTCTTTCCAAGAGAGCCCGCCAGAGGCAGCGTCAACGCCTCGCGAAGCAATTCGCCAAGGCCATGGAGTCCGTTGACGGGGTCCGCTATCATGCGGATCTGAAGAACAAACGAGGCAAACAGCCTCAACCGCAAGTGAAGGGTGGTTCCTCCAAACCATCGACAATGGAGTGGGTCCGTGTCAAACGGAATCGCTCGACGCTGGAGGAGCACATCCGCAAATGGCGCGCGTTGTCGGCGCAAGCACGGGCCAAAGCTGAAGAAGCCCGTCGGAAGCTGCAGAAGGAGGTGGTCAAAAAGCCGCCACCAAGTCGCAAGGTTTGGAGGCCAAAGTCTGAAGCAACGGTTCAGACCAAGGAGCGACAACCGCAGCCTCCGAAAATTCAACACCCGGCAAATCAATCCAAACAGCCGGTAATTTCTGCAACTGCTCAGGGAGATCCCGCAGGACCGTCCCAGAAAAGAAAGTCAGTTTTGGAACGCCTCGGCCCAATTCCCGATGAAAGAGGCAAGGCTCCAGTTCAAGAGCGTTTGGGCCCGATGAAGAAGCCCCGAATGAATCAACATGCTGGGGGTCGTTGTCACTTTCAGCATGACGAGGAGTTCAAGGCTGCTGCGCGCGTCAATTTGCGCATTGAGGTTCGGGAGCCCGTTGAGAATTCACGCCCACAAAGGCGTGTTTCAAGACGCGTGACTCTCGAAAGCCCAAAGAAGGCGATTCATCCTCAGAAGGAAACGTTGTCGTCCGATGACGATGACATTATACCTGAGAGATCGTACCAACACACGATAGGTTGCTACGACTTTCATACGAACGAGCTGTACTATTGTGCTGGGGGTACGAGCAGAGCCAGGAAGAGAAGTCCTCATAGGCTCGAAACTCAATGCCCCTGTTCCAAACTCATTCGGGCGGTGTTGTCTGAATGCATATGCAACAATGCAGTCCCCGAGAGAGTCTCGGTGTTCGAAAGGCTCAGCACTGAAACGTTAAAGCCAAGGCCTACGCGTTCCCGACGAAGGAGAGCGGTGGTTGAAGATGGAGAATTTCCCAGGGTCGCCGCTAACGTGACCAGCAAAAGGACATTGGCACGGGATGATCTTGAGTCAATTCTGGAAGCATCTCGGTGTTTAACCCGTTTACAGTCTGGAGCCATCTCACGAAGGACGTATGGGAGGGTTCAGATGAGACCACCTTCAGAAGATGAGGAATCGGATGCTTGCTCTGCGGTTGCATCTGACAACACTGTATCCAGCGAAGGAGAACCCCGCGAGTCATTCATGATAAGCGCGGAACAAGTGGCCAAGATGCTTGAAGAAGCCATGGCCAAACAACAGGAGACCTTCAGGCTCGAGATGCAGATGGCCATGCAAACCATGAGGGAGATGCATGAGCAGCAAATCCAGGCACTGAGGAACCAACAAGGTGAACCAAGCCGCCGTAACCAGGTCGTTCAGGAAGAGGAGCATACGGATACGGATGAAACTCGCAATGCCGATGACCCTCCCATCAACGCAGGGGGTGGTAATGAGGATGCCAACGAAGATACAGGTGAAAACTTGAAGATCAAAAGCCTCGAGAGCAAAATCAATACCTTGATGTCAGCTCAAGAGGTGAAGAAAACGGGCATTCCTTGTCCATACCCGAGAGAGTGGGAATCAATCCCCTATCCGGCGAAGTTTAGTCTAATCAACTTCACGCCGTTCGATGGGAAGGGTTCCCCCACTCAGCATTTGATTTACTTCAAATCGCACCTGGGTGTTATCTCCGGCAATGAGCCTCTGATGGTGCGGTCATTCGTTGGCACTCTTCGCGGAGCCGCCTTCGATTGGTACCGCCACCTCAAGCCAGGTAGCGTGAGCAGCTGGGACGATATGGAGACCATGTTCCTCACCAATTTCTTTGACGATGACATCGAGATATCCATCGGAACGTTGCTTGATGAGAAACAAAAGGACGGGGAACCGGTCGAAACCTTCGTCAAGAGGTTCCGGAACAAAGCGTTAAATTGCCGGGACCCGATCACCGAGGAGTTCATTCTCCAGACTTACCACAACAACCTCGCATTGGACGTGTTGGAAGCAATAGGGACAGCACCATCCAAGACCTGGAAGGATTTGAAAGTGCATGGTGAACAAGCCGAACGCTTCCTCCGAAGGAAGAAGGCCGAGAGGCGTCAATCGACGACGAATCCCCCGAACTCGAACTTCGCTTCCCATGGTAAGGGCAAGACACCCGCAACGACTGTCGATGCTAACCAAACATCGCAACAGCAGTCCCGGAGGCAGCAAAAGACTTCGGATCAGAGGCCTCAAAAAGAGTACTCCTTCAAGGACGAAGATGTTCCAGCCATCTTCAAATCCCTCCTTGACAATAACAAGATCAAGCTCCCACCGATCACGAATCAGGAGGAAGCTGACAACACTGCGGATCCGAAGTACTGCGCATACCACAGGAGGATCCTTCATCCCACCAAGGCCTGCTTTACTCTAAAGAATAGTATCCAGACCTTGGTTGAAGCCGGCGTCATAACGCTAGAGTAAGCCAGTCAAGAACGGCGAAACTCCAGTGGGTGCACGAGTATAAACTGTATCCCAAAACTCCGACCGGTATAAGAGTATAAACTGATTCCTGAAACTCCGAAGAGTATACGAGTATAAACTGCTTCTCGATCCTCCGACCGGTATAAGAGGTTAAACTGCTCCCTGATACTCTAATAGGTATATGAGTCTAAACTATTTCCTTCCTTCCACGGGAAGTTCCTGGAGAGTACCATGCGTGGTATTCTTAAGGATAACCCGATCGTGCAGCTGATACAATGATACACCCAGTCTTGCAAAGAAAGCTGGGGGTGGATAATTCAGGTAACGGGAAGTTCCCGAAAGAATGTTAAAAAGTAATATTCTTAGGGATAACCCGGTCATTATGAACAAAGTGATAAGCAATAAACTCCTAATGCTTAGAATTTTGATCTATCAATCATTGACGAATGGTCAAAACCTTTTGTTTTGTTAAGTCTTTATCACTTAACATCAGAAACCCCCTTTGAGTAATTTGTACGAACCAACATCTTACAGTAATTTGTACTCTTACTCTCCTTTTTCGCTTGGTCAAACCTTCCTACAGTTAGGACCAAAACCAAATTCCCCTCTCGATTCCTTCAATGAATGAGAGGCCCACAAATCGAACGATCAAACCTTCCTACAGTTAGGATCGTCTTAAACCCCCCACTTGGTCAAACCTTCCTACAGTTAGGACCACAACCAAAATCCCCTCTCGATTCCTCCAATGAACGAGAGGTCCGCTTTCAAATCGAGTGATCAAACCTTCCTACAGTTAGGGTCATCTCAAGCTCCCGCTTGGTCAAACCTTCCTACAGTTAGGACCAAAACCACAATTCACTCTCGATAAACGAGAAATTCATCCTTAGTTCGATAATCAAACCTTCCGACAGTTAGGGTTATCCGAATCTCTTCGATTCTCGGAGTGGAGATCCCGCGCTTAGTTTCACCTTTCCGGATTCTGGGGGTGGAGATCCCACCTCGAGTCTCCTTTTCAAATTGGGAATAGAATATAAAATTCTTCCTTCCCCACACCAACCTTTTCCAAGAGTTTATCAATTTAGGATTCATCCTAGGTATTTTATCCCGAAACCTAAGCAGGGATAAGTCTGCGCCTAACACGCGCTGCCGGTTTAGTCTTTTTCCGATTGAAAAAGACACCAGAGTTCGATTCTGGGGTATTTTATCCTGAAACCTAAGCAAGGATAAGTCCGCGCCTAACACGCGCTGCCGGTTAGTTCTTGACCGTTAAAAAGAACATCCGTCCGCATATTCAATATTGTGGCAGGTTGTTATTAATAACACCGAAATCCATGCCTTACACGCATGGGGAATTTCATCCTGAATCCTAAGAAAGGATAAGTCGACGCCTAACACGCGTCGCCGGTTTAGTCTTTTTCCGATTAAAAAAGACACCAGAGCTCGATTCTGGGGTATTTTATCCCGAAGCCTAAGTAGGGATAAGTCAGCGCCTCACACGCGTCGCCGGGTAGCCTATTCCCATAACAATGGCGAAGTCTATGTATTCGACATCATAGCACAAAGTCTCAGAGAATTCAATCTCTGAGCACAACGTTACATGCGAACGGATTTAAACAATCCGCATGCTAGCCCGACTCAAACAGTAGTCGGTAAAGGCTAATCAAATCCGTTTAAGGCTGGGGGTTAGCCAAAAATCCTAAAGTCAACGCCTAACACGCGTCGCCGGGTAGCCTATTCCCGTAACAAATGGTAAAAGTCTATGTATTCAACATCATAGTACAAAGTCTAAAGGAGTTCATTCCTTTAGCACAACGTCACATGCGGAACGGATTTAAACAATCCGCATGTAAGCCCGATTCAAACGGTAATCGGTAAGAGCATGTCAAATCCGTTGAAGGCTGAGGATTTGCCAAAAATCCTAAGTCAACGTCTCATACACGTTGCTGTTTAGTCTTTTCACAGGAGAAAGACGAAGTCTACGTATTCAATATCGTAGCACTAAAAGGGTTAACTCTTTTAGCTTAACGTCACATGCGGAACGGACTTAAACAATCCGCATGCTAGCCCGACTCAAACGGTAGTCGGTAAAGGCTAATCAAACCCGTTGATGGCTGGGAATTTGCCAAAAATTCTATAAGTACGAGTTGTTGACGCATCAATTCTATGGATTGGTCTCATGACTCAAGTATCCGCCACGCTCCAATACCTTAAGAGCTTAAACTGTGTGTACTCCAGCAGGCGTACGAGTATAAACTGTGTCAAACGTCGAACAGCGCATTACAATGAAGCCTGGACGCCGGACAACGCGTCGCAATGAAGCTCAAACGCCGGACGACGCCATCAATCGATGATCAGTTCTATGTTGAATCAACCAACTCGAGCTAAAAATTAAGAAATCAAGAATTGACTTCAAGTTCAAAATTCCAACAACGGTCAGACAATAAATGCAGCACCGGAACCCTTACAGGCGTTCGACAAAGCACCGAATAGCCTGAAGGAATTGAAGGAATCCAGAACAGAAGCCATTCCAAAGTCCCGCTACACCGACTGAAGGTTGGGACAATCACATCCAAAGTATTCCAGACTCTTCTATAAAAGAACGAGGCTGAAATACTTTGGAGGGGGTATCTGTAGGCGTATAAAATTGCCTATAGGTCCCACAACACAGCTCGACACGGTGATTCGACAAATCAACGAACCATCGAGTGACGAAGCGACGAGGTCAACAAATTGTACGCAAACAATGTCAATCGCGTGCGGAATCAATCGAACGGTTCGAGGAGTCAACGAGTCATCTAAACAAGAGCGAACTCGGATGAACCACGATCGAATCAAGATCGGTTTCGGACTCGAACTCAGAAGCGGATTAACTGCCATAATTGGAATCAAGTCAACAAGTCGATTCCAAACCAAGTCAACCACAAACCGAATCAAATCCGAACAACGGAGAACCAGAAACATCGGAAAACGGAGAAACAGACAACACCCGGGAACTCGGCCAAAACCGAGCCAAACCCAGGGTGGCTCGGCCCAAGCCGAGCCACCTAGGGTGGCTCGGCCAAGGCCGAGCCACCTCAGGGTGGCTCGGCATGAGCCGAGCCACCCCAAGGTGGCCGGTCACCCCCCCTCTCCCCTTTTGTGTTCTGACACGTGCACGGGCATGTAGGCATCGAAAATTGCCGATAGGTCCCCACTCACAGCTCGGTGTTAACGATCGACGATCGAACGACGCTACCCAGTTCACAAGAGCTCAAACGACGTCGGTAAACGCCTGAAGTGAACCGATGGACTACGTGAACCGACAGAATGTCAGAATCACGAGGATACGGGTTGACCGAAAACCCCGCTATCACCGCAATCGGACCAATGCCCACTGTGCCTCGATCACCCCACAGATAATCCAACCATCGGGGCCTACAGAGCTCGCCGTCACGATTCCAACGCATCCGAAATCACCCAAATCCGAGTTCGGACGAAAAGTCAACGGCGAGTCAACGGCGGGACAACGGCACGGCCCCGGGCTGAACCGGGAAAACCCAAACCTGTCTTGGTTGGCTCAAGACACCCCC
>BQKN01066314.1:600732-616594 GCA_022839385.1 Asparagus kiusianus | reverse complement strand
CACTCATATTCACACTTATAAGTTGTCAAAATCAACGGGGTCTTACATTCTTCCCCCCTTAAAAGAATTTCGTCCTCGAAATTCAGAAAAATCAAATCTAACTCATAAAGATACTAGAAAATCTTGACAAGGGTCTAATCCAACCCGCATACATACACAGCTTGAAATATTTACTCCTGATAAGATATAGGAATATTTATATTTAACAGCCCAGGATGATTATATTCCTACTCAACCCTTAATCGAATGGAACTAGTATGTCGGGTGAAAAATCCAAACAAGGAACCCCCCATATATATACCATGCGTTCCATAAGATTATGAATTAAGCGGAAATATTGTCATTCTAGTGTTAAATCTAAATTTAACCACACATAAAATCACACACATAATCATACATATAAATCCATCCACTTCCTCAATAGGTGTAGGAAGTCGCGCGACATAACATATTTGCGCCCCCGAAAATCATCTTCGACGTCTACACTTAACCATCTAAAATGTAAATACTCCCACTTAACTCCTAACCAAATGGGACTAGTACATCGAGCGAAAAATCCAAACAAGGAACCCCTCATATATATACCATATGTTCCAAGTACTTAGGAGATAAGTGGTACTACCCTCATTTTAGTGTTAAGTATAAATATCGGGATATATATATAAATACACAATAAGAATTCACATTATACAAATTTTAATTTATTTATCCGCTCAAACAAGTGTGGGTGGTCACGTCGCATGCCCTCCTCGCGTTCCCAAGAAGCTTCCTCAACTCCACTTCGGTTCCATGGAACCTTCACCAAATGGGATCACCTTGTTCCTGAGTCTTTTGTCTTCTCTAGCAAGTATAGACACTGAAATCTCAATAGAAGTCAAACCATCCCGAAACTCCATCTCAGGTGTCTCCAACACTCATTGTTGCTCCTCATCATGCAATTATTTCCTAAGCATAAAAACATCAAATACATCGTGCATACTAGGCATCGGTGCTGGGAGGTTTAGTCTGTATGAAACAACTTCAAAAGCTCTAAAATCCAAAGCGGTCCAATATACCTCAGCTCAAGCTTTCCAAGCCTCCCGAATTGCTGTACGCCTTCCATAGGCGATACCTTCAGTATAACCAAATCCCCAATCTGAAACTCTAGGGGTCTTCGCCTCTTATCTGCATAACTCTTCTGCCGACTCTGAGCGGCTAGAATCCGCTCCCTAATTAATGCGACCTTGAAAAACAAATAACACAAGCCCGCAATTTGTTTTCCAACATCTGGTTTACTTTCTTCGTCTGACCATCCGTCTGTTGGTAAAATACATTACAATAAGATAAATCTGTTACTCAAAAGACATCCTAGAAACCCTTCCAAAAGTGCAGAATGAACACCGAAACCTCAATCTGATGTTATCATATCTGGAACTCCATGAAGTCGAATAGTATCTAGAATAAGTATTCTTGCATACATCTCCGCTATTTAGCTAGTTCTTGCTAAAAAAGAATGTACTGACTTCATCAATTTATCCACTATCACCCAAATCAAATCATTCTCTTCCTTCGATTTTAACAACCCTACTATAAGGTCCATAGAACTGTCCGCCACTTCCACCCCGAAATGGTTAAGGGCTGACGTGATCCTGCTGATTTCTGATGTTCCACCTTTACTTATTGACAGGTAAGATACCTAGCTTCATACTCTCAAATTTTTCCTACGTATCACACTCCATCCAAGGTGCATCTTCAGGTCTTTGTACATCTTTGTGGTGCCTGGATGTACTGAGTACCGAGTGCGGTGTGCCTCATTAAACAACTCCCTCTTCAGCTCTGCACTGGCTGGCATAATCAATCTATCCTCCATCCGTAGACCTCCATCTGCTCCAATGGTCCAATCAGCCTTAGGCTCTTTGGAAATCTTCTCTTTACGGATTTGAATCCAAGAATTCTCCAACTGGGCTCTAACAACTATGCCACTCCAAGTTGGTTGCACTAATATAGCTCCCAAAAATACACTAGTGCCACCAAATTCAGGTCTAAAATCAAACTGGCTAAGAGTGAGAAGGTCTCGGTGCAATGAGCACCTCAAAGCCGCAATCTAATCTTGACGCTTCCTATTCAAAGCATCTGCTACGACGTTCGCCTTCCCCGGATGATACTGAATTGCGAACTCGTAGTCCTTGATAAACTCAATCAATCCCCTTTGTCTCTGGTTGAGTTCCTTCTGGAAAAAGAGGTACTTTAGATTTTGGTGGTCTGTGAACAACTCAAATTGCACTCAATATAGGTAGTGCCTCCATGACTTAAGTGTAAATACCACCGCTGCTAACTCCAAGTCGTAAGTGGAAATAGATCTGCTCATGTACTCTCAATTACTGCGAGACATATATTACCACTCTCTGAGTTTGCATCAAAACGTCTTCTAACTCTGACAATGATGTATTTGTGTAGACCACAAATATTCTGGATAAGCTTCCAATAATAATCAGCCATACTCGAAAAACTAAAAAATCCCTATTTTCGCCGTTGGCGGCTTCAAGTCAAAAACTGCTACAACCTTAGCCGGACCCACTGCTATGCCCTCCTGCTGGTGACATTGCTTAGAAATCTAACTTCTGAAAATCAAAATTCATACTTGCTGAACTTGGCATATGATTGATTTTTTTTTCTGAATAGTCTTCAAAGATAACCGTAGATGCTGCTCATGATTTGCTCCCGGCCGCGAATAAGTGAGAAAATCATCAATAAAACTATCACGAACTGATCCATAAAGGGATAGAAAACTCAGTTCATAAAATACATGGGTACAGCGGGTGCATCGGTCAACCCAAATGGTGGGAACAAAACTCAAAAGATTCACATCGAATCAGGAAAACACGGCGTTGGGATAATCCTTCTCTCGAACTCGCAACTACAATAAATCCAAAACGAAGACAAATCTTCGAGAAATGCTGCGCTTTGCGCAGCTGATCGAATAGGTCATAATTCTATCAAATCTGAAAAGTGACATGCCCAACTATAAACAAAATAAATAAACAAATGCATATTACCGTCCTTCTTCTTCATGAAGAGAACTGGCACTCCCTTCGGAGAACGATTCCGATGAATAAAACCCTAAGCTAACAACTCGTCCAATTGGGTCTGAAGCTCCCTCATCTCAGCTAGTGTCATGCGATAGGGTGCGCGGGATATCGGGGCGGTGCCCGACTGCATCACAATGCAAATCTCAACCTCTCACACAGGAGGTAACCCAGGTATGCCCTGAAAGACATCCTGACAATCTGAGACAACTCTAGTCTCCAACAAATCTCAACCTCTCACACAGGAGGTAACTCAGGTATGTCCTGAAAGACATCCTGGCAATCTGAGACAACTCTAGTCTCCAACAAATCTCAACCTCTCACACAGGAGGTAACTCAGGTATGTCCTGAAAGACATCCTGGCAATCCCGTCACATCTCCTCATCGATGAACACCAGGAGTGACTCCTCAAAACGATTGCTCTGAGAAGTGGCCACAATCATCTCGGACCCATTGGACGCTCGCAATCTGGCTATCTTCGTGAAGATAATCAGGATGACAACCAATCCATAACAAGGATAACATTAAACTCGGACACATGCAACACTATCAAATCTATGACAAACTCCGACTCGCCTAGACTAATAATACACATCCTATAAACGCTCTCCAGAAGCGCTACCCCACCTAAAGGGATGGACAACCAATGATGGAAGGTCTAGAGGCTGAGCTATGATTGGGAGTCTAGTCATAAAAGCATACGAAATGGAAGAACACGAAATTTCCGACATGAAAAGAATATGGGCGGAAAAAAAAGATTTATGAGGGACGTACCCTCCACAATTGATCTGCTTGCTCCATCATCATGCGGAACTACTGCATATATTCCGCCAATGGATAAAAACTGCTCTGCTGCTGGTGTTGGAGAATACAGTACGATCTGTCCCTGGGGAACCTCTTGAACTGCTAGAACACGCCCCTCAATCTTCTGCTGCTGCTGATTCGGACCATTTCCCTTCTGATCTCTTGTTGGTGCACTGCGGCACTCTAATGCCTTGTGTCCGACCTTGCGACAGTTAAAACAAGTTCCCCTGAACTTGGCCTGCTGTGGAGCTCTCGGATCCTGTTGGGATTTCTTCTTATGAGGGCCCTGTTGCTGCTGTAGAGGTCCAGACAAGGGTCTCTTGTTCTTACCCTTGTCTCTAGTATGCCCTCTCTTAGCACTTCCTTCCTTATCCTCCTGAAACTTAGCCGTCCCGGTATCTTGAAAAATGGCGGTTTTAGCTGCTGATGGTGGTGGTGTAATATGATTCGCCACAAGCTCCTCAAGTGCTGCTACCCTAGCAACTAAGGGAGCCATAAGGTCTATCAGATACGGGGAAGCCTGCTGCGGCTCAGGTAGTGTCTGATGCGGCTCGGTTGAAGTTTGCTGCGGTTCAGTCTGTCCCAATATCTGAGTACGGGGTATACCATACTCTGACATCTAAACATATAACAAAAAGAGTTTCATGAGTCAAAATAGTTATATATACATATATACATAACGTATCACCATACGATTTTCACAATATACAGTATTCACACAAATACTTTAAGTGAAAATAATAATCATAAAAAAAAAATTTCTCAAAATTTTGAGATATACGCATATATCGTCCTCACTAATACTAGGAAATCCTTAGCGGACTCTACATATGAATACTAAGAAACTCTAACCTAGCTCCACGACTCGACACAGGATGATCCTAGGAATACTGGAACTAGAGCTCTGATACCAACTGTGACGCCCCTGGGTTCACACAAGGCTGCAGTCCGAGGTGAAACCAAGAATGTTAAACCTGCCATGCACCACACCGTGCAATAACACGTTTCACCATCACAATTACTATCTCTCTAGTGGAAACAACAACAGGTGTAGGTACAAAGCAAGTAAAAGGTAAATCAACAATACTGGGTGAAATGATAGGACATAACACATTTCATCAACGAAATAAACTGAAGTACATAGTCAAAGTCTGAAATGAATAAACTGGAGTACATAGTCAAAGTCTCAAATGAATAAACTGGAGTACATAGTCAAAGTCTCAAATACAATAAATCTGAGTAAAGGAATTAAGGCACACAGCCTTTACAACATCTAGAATAAAGTCCTCAAATGTCTAAACAAGGTCTACAGTGGAGCTCCATAAATAAAATATAACTAAAGAGACAGCTGAAGCTAAAATGCATCGCCATCAACCTGCGACTCTCCGGGCTTCTGACTCGTTACCTGAAAGGGGAGGGACAACGAGCGTCAAAGCGCTAGCGAGCAACATCACAACCAACCCCCAGGGAAAGGGCTCGTTGTATACAGAAAATACAGTTATTACATAATAGTATAAAATCATTATTCTAATAGCAAATGGGTTTTGGTACTTAGGAAATTACAACACGAGCATAGGTACGTCGAGCGAAATAATCCAAACAAGGAAACCCTCATGTATATACCTTGTATCTCAAATTGTAAATCCCTAAATACTAAACCTGAGATCTAATACATGAAACAATAAAGGAAACGAATACAAACCCATCTCTACCGATAAGTGAAATCATGACAAGGCTACCGCAAGTGTCACGTCAAACTCACATGAGTGTTATGTCCGAAAACGATTAAGTATCTAAAACATAAACTGCATGAAGTGAACGTCCAACTCATGGACTGCAAGTACGAGTATCCAACACATGGACTGAGTATAACCGATGTCCAACGCATGGACTAAATCTAACCAATGTCCAACGTATGGACTGAATATAACCAATGTCCAACGTATGGACTAAATATCATCAACGCCCAACATGGGGCCTTTAGTCGCTTATAGTCCAGCACGAGGACTTTGTCGCTTATAGTCCAACACGAGGACTGTACATGAACCATGAAGTACCACTAGTAGTGGAGTGTCCATACAACTCTTGTACGAGCCTTGCCGTACATATCTAAACTCGTATCATATCAAGTCATCTTACATATATAAATCATATGTGTTCAAACTATGTGTTCGTATACAGCAAGTGATTAAACAGAAAACAAAAGGGAACAGGAAAAACTCAGATGAGTCGACTCATGCTCATTTATGAGTCGACTCAGCAGAAGGAAAAAGGCAACGGGGAACGACTTCGTGAGTCGACTCATGCTTAGTTATGAGTCGACTCATGACTTGTGGGTCGACTCGTATACTGACGAGTCGACTCAACAGAAGCAAAAAGGAAACACCACAACACTTCGTGAGTCGACTCATGACAGTCATGAGTCGACTCAACCTGATGAGTCGACTCATGATGAGTCGTGAGTCGACTCACGGGCTAAAATCTGCATATAGCATAAGTTGAATTCGTTCGTCTCGATCCATACTTCCATTATACTGATCTATAACTCCCTAACTATCATTGTTAAACCATGAGGCAGTGAAAAGTTCATACATAGCATGAGAAACGAATACTTGCATGTTAAATCTAACATTTAACACCAAACATGAAAGAGGGCATTTAAACAAAATAAAAACTCATATTTTTATTCCTTAAAAATATTTCCAGATCTGGGTTTTCTTCAAAAACGTTATTGGGATGATTTAAAATCTGAAATACATGATTTCTAGCATTCACCCTAACAAGAACATTGTTTTATACTTGAAAATAAGTCTTGGGCTCAATAAAACTCATGAAAAACTATTATAAACTTATAAAAACATGGGAGAGGGGTTTGGCGAGATGTTACTCGCCTCAAATGCGAAGAATAACGATCCCCCTCGCTGCAATCCACAAGAAGCTGCTGAAATCCCCCTTGAAACGCCCCAAAATCTCCAAGAGCACCTAGGGTTTGAGAGAGAGGAAGAGGGGCTAGGGTTTCTGGGGAGATCTGAGAGGAATGGGTGTTTTTCGGGTGTAAAACAATATATAGGAGCCAACTAAACCCGACCCGAAACCCACAAACCCGAAATGAAAGAAGCTAGAAAAACCCCGATGAGTCGACTCATGACTTATGATGGGTCGACTCATGGTCATGGGTCGACTCATAAAAATTATGAGTCGACTCAGCAGAAGAAAAATGGGAACAGGACACGATATCATGAGTCGATTTATGACAGTCATGAGTCGACTCAACCTGATCAGTCGACTCATGACATGTTATGAGTCGACTCATGGACAAAAATCTGCATACTTCGATTTCTTTTGCACACGATTTGCAAACTTGCAACTCATCCTCATACCTGAGGCATATACACATCCTCATAAGCTCAAATATCATTTTCCATGCATGACCATGCAACAAAGATATTTAATATATATATCAAATATCTTTATTCACTCATATTCACACTTATAAGTTGTCAAAATCAACGGGGTCTTACAGTACCTTAGGCAATCCGTCATCTAAGTCTAGTTCGTGGTGATGGATCTCAAGTCGGCCTACAATGTCATCTTAGGCTGAACCACCCTTCACCTCTTGTATGCCATTGCTTCAACTTACCATCAGATGGTCAAGTTTCCAACTCCAAATCGAGTTAGAGTTGTCAGGAGCAATCAGCGAGAGGCCGGGTCTTGCTACCTGCTTCAACCAAGGGTGAGGGTGTACGAGATGCCTTGCACATTGAGAAAGCTTGCCTCAAGTTGGAGAAAGTAACAGAGTGACAGAGGATGGCCCCGGTGGAAGAGCTCCGGGAGATACCAATCGACCAAAAAGGACAGAAGACAGTCAAGATTGGGTCCAGCCTAGTCGAGCCCTTGCAAGGTGCATTAACAGAGATCTTGTAGGAAAACGCTGATGTGTTCGCTTAGGAACCCGAAGATATACCCGAGATTCCCCTCGAGGTGATCACGAGTTGGCTGTCGATAGGCACATTAAGCCTATGCAACAAAACAAGAGACATCTCGGCCTAGAGCGCTAGAAGGCGATGACCGATGAAGTCGAATGGCTCCTAAGAGTTGATTTCATTCTAGAAGTCCAATACCCAGAATGGTTAGTTAATGTGATGTTGGTGAAGAAGGCCCTGAACAAATGGAGGATGTGTGTGGACTTCACTAGCCTCAACAAAGCTTGTCCTAAGGACAACTACCCTCTACCTCGAATCGATCAGCTTGTCGACAAGAGTGTTGGGCAAGAGCTGCTTGTTAGACCCTAGAGGGGGGGTGATTAGGGTCTTATGCTAATCTAATCCGATTAAATGCCAATTAAAACTAAGTAACTAATATATTCTTGCAAGATGATATATAATTACTTATGAGCAAGAATATGCAAAATACACAAAGTGATATATCCTATATGATGAAATATATATGCAAGGATATATAAACTAGCACAAGATAATATATCCTAACAAAGAGATATGCAATAAGATATGTGCAAGGATATACAAACTAACACAAGGGTAAACAAAAGGGAACTAGATAGTGGATCATATGAATAATGAGACAATGACGATATGAGCAATAAGCACAAATAAGAATAAACGCCAAAGCACACTCAAACACACAATATGATCACGGAGTTCGGACCTTCCGTCCTACGTCTCCGCTCCCCACTCCCGGGGAGAAATCCACTATCATAACCCGATTTGGAAGCCGGAACTTCTACACACCTCACAGTGTCGGTTTTTAACGCTCACCGAACAACGTCACTCCTCACAATTTTCTTCACGGAGTTTAGTCCCCTCGACCTACGTCTCCGTTCCTCTCCTCTAGGAACTACACACTCGGTTTTCTAGCTCACCGAAAACTTTACAATCTCACAAAGTAAAAAATATGAATTTGTTCTCTACAATAGATGAGAACACAATTAAAGCACAACTCAATGTTACAATCACTCACCACCCAACTATACTATGTATGTAAATACTATAAGCTCAATGTGGGTGTGTGTAACAATGAGTGAAATCAAAAACAAAATCTAAACTCAATATAAAACTAGCTTTAATAGAATTGATAATTAACAAATAATTAGAAGTAAAAGCTAGAGTTGAGTTTAGGAAAACTTCTCTAAATCAAGATGGAGAGATGGAGATGAAGCCCAAACAAGAAGATGATCTCCTCCACTTGTATAAAACTTCTTCACAAACAAAGCAAACCCTTAAACACACTTAAACAAACTAAAAACCCTTGATTAAACTTTCTTAAACTTGTTTTTAAAAAACTCTCTTCATTTTGTAAATATGTTCAAAAACATGAAAACCTGAAAATTGATATTTTGATATTTTGACTCAAACAACATTTTGAAACCTTACGAAATGTTGTTATAGACTTAGTAAAACATGTATAAGCTAATATTGAAGTCTAAAAACTAATAAGACAATATTTTCACAAAATTGCATATTTTATGCAATAAACACAATAGAGTATGAAACATATGAATATATATATGAATGTAAATTTGTTTCATATCTATATAGCTAAACCAAAACACAATAATAAATATGAAATGTGTAATCTCATATTTATGAACATGAAAACTCAAAACTATGTATGTGTATATATATACCTATATATATACATGGAAACCAAGACTTATGTATATATATATAACTATATATATATACGAAGAAACTAATAAAATGTGTGTGTATATTATATTGAGCTTAGAGTATCTAACACACATAATATAAAACCTAAACTAAATTACCCAAGCTTGATTGGTCTTTAATATGCTTGACTTGGTAATCTTGCGGATGAAGCTTGAACTTGATCTTTAACTTGAATTGTATAGGCTTCAACCCGACATTCCGCCAACCTCCTTTGGATGTGATCGTTGAAGCGCATATTCCATCCAACCTCCAACTACGTTGTTTGTCTACAATAGATAGGAAAATACGAATGCTAGACAAACAACATTAGTGGTAAATTGTTTGTTAAACATCATCAAAATAAGAAGGTCAACACTGCTAAGATTCATGGACGCCTTCTCCGTCTACAACCAGAACTTCATGGCAGAACATGATTAGGCGAAGACCTCCTTCTGAAGGAAATCCCTGCTAAATACATGCAAAATACACAGTGAAAGACTTTATGTACAAGAATACTACACATGTAGAGAGCATGAAATCCATAATAGGACCATCCTAATTGAATCTAACAAGATCCCTATAACAAAAAGAGCATCCAAGAGTTTCGAAAGCTTACTTTTGTAGCGTGATTCGATGGTAGATCGAGCAACCATTGGCTCATTCTCCTTGTTGTAGTAAACCTCCTTGTAGTGGATCTCCAAAGCTTCAAGTGAACATGAAAAATTAGAGGATTCTTGAGACACAAGGTAAGATATCCATCCTGGGGTTTTTAAAATCCTACTACTTTCTCTTACTTAAAGATTGCTAGAGTTTAGTAAGAGGTAGAGCTCTCTTTTATTCTCTTAAGAAAACTAATTATTTATTCGTTCATTAACCTTTCTATAAGAGAGAGAGAGAGCTCATATTTATAGAGTAAGATATGTCATGACTCATCTCATGAGTCATGGCATGAGTCATCAAAAGTAATGATTCAATTCATGAGTCATGCAACGAGTTATGAAAAATCAAAACCATGTGCTTTATAATAATGATCCCAAGCCATACCACTTAATGACTCATCTCATGACTCATTAATCATGGTATAATGAAATGTGCATTTCATAAATGAAAATACCACATCATTATTACTAATACAGGATTTCACAAATACAATATTTAGTATTTTTCCAATCTTTAACTTGAAAGTACCCTAGAGAGGGGGTCAATAGGGTTATTGAGAATCTTATTAGATATTAATACCGATTAAAACTTATTAACAAATTATTCTTGTAAGCTAGATATATAATGCGATATGAGCAAGAATGAACAATATAAATAATGAGCAAAGGCGAATAAAATAGACTAAGCACTAGACACAAATGATATGCCAATGCAAACTCTAACACACAAAGATGATCACGAAGTTCGGACCTTCCGTCCTACGTCTCTGCTCCCCACCCGGGGAGAAATCCACTATCACAACCGGGTTTTCTACGCTCTCCCGTACAGTGTTTACACCTCACGATTTGGTTTTCTAGTTCATCAAAAACTTTACAACACACATAATTATAATCACACTCTACACCCTCTAAGTGTTGGTCTCTAGCCAGTGTTTCCCTCAAGTGTTCGGAATTACGAACTACCTCTAGGCATTACTACCAACGTCACTCCTCTTGGGACAACCCCGTCTCTCAGCACACACTCCTCTCGGTGTACAAGTGTGATACAACGTGTAACTCACAATAAAGCTCAATTACAATAAAATGTTCTCTAATTGGATGAGAACTCAATGTAAGCTCAATCTCACAAATCACAAACCCACAACCCAATATATGATGTATGAAATGCTACAGGCTCAAATAGGGTGTGTGTGATAAGATGAGTATAAATAAAATCTAACTCAATTAGCAAACTAGCAATAATAAGAATATGAAAATCAATAATAAAATTGCTAGAGAAAAGAGTTAGAAAAACTTATCTATAAACAAAAAGAGGTTGAAGAAGATTGAGGATGAATTCCTCAATTGAAAATGCAAGCCTCCTCTCTGTAAACTCAAACTTAGAAACTTAAACAAACTTTAAAATACTTTAAACTCCTCTTTAAAATCCTTTTTAAAAACCTTGATTCTGATGAGAACAACAGAGGTTTATATAGGAAGAAAAACCAAGGCACAAAACCCAAACAAATCCAGCAAAAACATAAATAAATAGAAGGCTAGAAAAACTAGCCGTTGGGCCGTTAGTCGACTGACGGGTTTCATCAGTCGACTGATGAGCTAACCGTTGTAGGCATTTACCAGCTCATCAGTCGACTGAAGACCTTTATCAGTTAATTAATGGATCATCAGTCGACTGGTCAGTCGACCAAAATGAAACAGATTGATGATTCCAGGCACATTCTTCAGTCTACTGATCAGTCGATTGATAACAGGTGTTCAGTCTGTATTGAATAGTAAAAACCAACTTTAAAGAGCTTTAAAAAATAGCAAATAAATTCTAAAAAATATAAAACTTTGAGAAAAATTTATAATCATGAATATGAACATGTTGGAAAAGGAATTTTTCAAATTGCTCTTACCATTTGTGAAAACTCAGAAATATTAAAAAGTGCTAAAATACATGTTTTTCAAATATGTTGTTTTTGCCATTTTAGCTCAAATCAAGTTCTGGAAACTTATGTAATCGTTTTATGGATATAATAAAAGATGTTAGCATGGTTTGTATAGTCCAAAGTATATTTAAATATATTTTGCATAAAAACACCTATTTTCATGAAAATTCACAAATGTAATGTGTGTGTATATTTGAGCTTATAGATTTAACACACATTATATAAAACCTAAACTTAATTTACCCAAACTTGATAGATCTTCATCGTAGCTTGTCTTGGTAAACATGAAAGAAGCTTGAACTTGTATCTTGACTAGTATGCATAGGCTTCATTCCTCTATTCCGCCAACCTCCATTTGATGTGATCGTGTAGACTCAATCCATCCAACCTCTAATGTTTTGTTTATCTAGAATACCTAATAATAAAACATAAACACTAGGCAAATATTATTAGGAATTGTTTATAATCATCAAAACAAGATTAGAAGATGTAGGCTCATAACATGTGACCTAACTATCTCCCTCTTTTTGATGATGACAAACAATCTGCACAAAAAGTATATAAGATATACAATAAATCACAATACTCTTAAAATATACTTACAATACACTTATTTCTCCCCCTTTGGCAATATCAAAATGGGGAAACAAACGAATAAGAGAGCGAAAGCTTCCCCTATCATAAAGCATATGTGAGTATAAAAAAAATATGGAGAAGACTTCCCCTATAAAAAAGCCATATAGAAAATATGCAATTATGAACATGGAAAACAAATGTGAATAAGCATGAATATAGAATATCCTAAATACAACTCACATTAAAGAAGACTAAGTGAACACATATGCATGTATCATGAAGATAAGGTGTCACAAGAGTCTAAAACATAAAACCTAATAGATTTAAAAAAGATTAAAAGAAAATCAAACATTAAATGATTAAAAAAAATTTCAAATTGTCCACGATAAAACATGATTGATTGAGAGCACAAATAAACATATAAAAGATATCTCAATATCCAATCATAAAACATTATTTGGATATAAACAAAAGTAGATCATGAAATCAAATAAAGTAAAATCATGAACCTCATGACGGATCAAATAAAAACCTCAATGATACTAAAAGAAATTCAAAGTGTATATATTGTATCATTTTTCGACAGAAGCAAGAGAGGTGAGCATAACAAGCTCTTGAAACAAGTTTCAACCCAAATAAAGCTTTTAGCATCTGATAAACCTCCCGGGGGGTTTCTCAAACCATAAACCTCTCATATGAAAGCTCAAGAACGAAGAATAAAGAAAAATATGGTTGATCAATAAAGAGAATCTTCTCTGTGAAATTTGATCAAACCACATACATAATATATTATAAACCATAAATAGATGATCCGTAAGCTCAAACACATAAATATCATCATAAGAGTGTTTTATAATGATCCCATAAACATAAACACATTGTTAAAATAATTAAAAATGGTATATTACCAAAAATAATGTTTTAATATAGAAAAATCAACTTGATAAAAAGTGCATCAATTCATAAAGGATAAAAACATGAAAATCTATAAAAGAGAATCATGAAAAAAACTATGAATGATAATTTTGCAAATAAAATACCAAGAATGAAAATGTTTTCAATTTTGTTTATAAAACTTTTTTTTAAAAAAATGTCTTTAAGAACATGAAAAACTAAAACAAAAGAAAGCCAAAAAATTTGTTCTTAAAGAATAAACTTATTTTGATACCTAATTAATTATTCTTGTAACCTAAGAGTCTAGGGACACGACCACTATCATTAAAGCTGAAACCCTTAGTATGAACCCATTTGGGTGCATTTTGTGCACTAATACGGTCAAAGCAAAAATTGTATACATGACCCATACGATTGCAATTTGTGCAATGTAGAGTTTGGAATGGTTTACGTTGACCAAATTGTTGTGCACGTTGCTCATTTGCAAAAATAGGTTTTTCTTTGTAATTATTTTACAAACGAGAGTTTCTTCTCAAATCAAAATAAAACTTGGTCAAATGACAGACCATAAAAATTATACTTATACACATGAGCATGTTTATGATTATCACTAAGTGTGTGTACATGTGTATGAGAAGAAGAAGCTTGATAGGATGAACAAATATGATTTGGCTTGTTAGGTTTTTGTGCATTATAACAAAATTTAGTAATATGGCCTTTACGGCCATAAATTGAACACTTGTAAATTTTGTTATACTTGTGTGCATAGTGAATAGGTTTCTTAGAAATATTTTTGTGGGACTTTGCACTCAAGTCCATAAGCTTGTTGTTATTAACAATGCAAGTTTTTAATATTGAACCTAAAGAGGATATTCTACTTTTAACATGATTCAACTCATTATAATCCATACAAGCATTGTTGTTAGAAGTAGAACATGCATGATCAATTTTAAAAGAAGTAAGCTCTTTTCTTATATTCTCAACTTCTAACATAGCATCACATTTAGCATGAAACAAACTAGCATTTTCTAATTTTAATTTTTCATTACATTCTTTAAAATTTATATTTTTATTTGCAATGAAATCAAACTTAGTGACTAGTGTTTCATGAGAGGATTTTATTTCGACATGCTTGTTTTTTAAGTTAATGTAGCTACGTTGCAATTTTTTATATTCATGCATCAATAATTCATAGCCATGTGCGAGTTCATTAATAGTAACATCATTTTCGTTATCGGACTCGCATACCTCACTAGGGTTATCACATAGTGGCTGTGTGCATGATGAGGCTCCTTGTGAACTTGAAGAGGGAGCCGCCAAAGATCGTCGGATCGTCTCTAAGTTCCCTTGATGTGCTTCAAATAATTTCCAAATTGTATAAGCACTGTCAAAATGAGCAAGTTCGTTAGAAATACATGGACCTAAAGTATTATGCATAAATTCTAACACTAACTTGTTCATAGTAAATATTTTCTTGTCATGTTTGCTCAACTTGGATTTCTCCGAAGCGGGCATAATATAAGTATTGTCAATAACTTCCCATAAATCTATATTTCTAGATTCAATAAAAATTTTTAATTTAAAACACCATTGATCATAAGGGAAGTTACTATATCTAGGAGCAATATTTATGTCATAGCCTACACCGAACATATCCATAATATACGAGCAAGCAAAATATATAATATCAAAACAAGATTAGCAACAATATTAAAGCTTGGACCGTTAACTCAAGGCGGTTAAACCTTAAATCAATAGTACAAAGCTCTGATACCAATTGAAAATACCATGGGCGGGGGATGAGTAGGGTTATTACTAATCTTATTAGATATTAATACCGATTAAAACTTATTAACAAATTATTCTTGCAAGATAGATATATAATGTGATATGAGCAAGAATGAACAATATAAATAATGAGCAAAGGCAAATAAAATAGACTAAGCACTAGACGTACTAACCTTCCGTCCTACGTCTTCGCTCCCCACTCCCGGGGAGAAATCCACTATCATAACCGGATTTTCTACGCTCTCCCGAACAGCGTTTACACCTCACAATTTGGTTTTCTAGTTCACAAAAAACTTTATAACACACACAATTATAATCATACTCTACACCCTCTAAGTGTTGGTCAAGTGCTCAAAATTATGACCTACCTCTAGGCCTACCGACGCAACTCTTCTTGGGATAACCCCATCTCTCACCACACACTCCTCTCGGTTGTTTTCGTCGAAAGTTGCTGTTTTCATAGATTTGAAATCTGTTAC
>BQKN01066314.1:582305-592504 GCA_022839385.1 Asparagus kiusianus | reverse complement strand
CGTTACATCGTAAGTATAGCACGTTACATCGTAAGTATAGCACGTTACAGTATTAATGTGCTATACTTACAGTATAACATGCTCTACTTATATTAATATGCTATACTTATAAGTCTGGTAATTCATGCTATACTTACATGTTATCATTCTATACTAAGATCAAATTTAACAAAAATTTCATCAATTATAACAAATTTAACTAATATTTAACTAATTGTTATGAATTCATAACAATAACATTTTACTAAAAATAATTATGTGAAATAACTAATTATGTGAAATAATAATGTGAAATAAGAAGTGCAAAATAATTATGTGAAATAACTAATGTGAAATTAATGGGTGGTTAATTACAAAACCTCAGTTATCTAACATTTTACTAAAAATAACGAATTAAAATTTTTTTATGAACTCATTTAACTAACTTATCAAATAATTGTCATGGTTAAAATGAGAAATTAATGCTAACAACTTGGTAGTTGAGTAAATTGCAAATTTCTACCTTCAAATGCTAAGAAAGTTGGTGAGAATTAATTGATGGGTTGTAGGAGAGAGTGATTAAATGATGGGTTATAGGAGAGAGTGTTGAGTTCTATTAAAGGAGTGAGAGAAAGGGAGAAGAAGAGGGGGGCAGAGAGAGGACGGAGAGAGAATGGAGGGGGGAAATTTACCGCCAGTTTCCCCCCTCTCTCTCCATTTCGTTTATTTTATTTAAGGGGGACCCACTTAAATGAATTCTATAAGTGGGAGGGTATAACCGGAATTTAAGAAAAATATATGGGGGGACCCACTGCTGAAAGTATTGTATTTTGGATTTGGGTTTAAAGACAAATACAAAAAGAAATTTGGACTTAGAGATACAACTAATACTACTTGGGTTTAAAAATAAAGGAAGGTAAACTATTGGACCTAAAGACAAAAAGCCCTTATAATTATTTATCACATTATATTCAAAATTTTATACATTGAATTGACCTCAAATCAATTCTTATCATACTCAAACATCAAAGATATATTATTTTCACCATATAACATATTTATAATTATTTATCACATTATATTCAAATTTTTAGGGTTTTACATTCTTCCCCCCTTTAAAAGAATTTCGTCCTCGAAATTCAGAAATCATACTTAAGCAAATAATAATACTAGAAAAACACGTAGTGGGTCTAATTCAACCCGTAACCATAAACATTTAGAATATTTACTCTTGATAAGCATATAGGGATATTTATATTTAACAGTCTAGGATGACTATATTCCCACTCAACCCTTAATCGAATGGAACTAGTACGTCGGGCGAAAAATCCAAACAAGGAACCCCCCATATATATACCATGTGTTCCAAAAGATTAAGAATTAAGTGAAAATATCCTCATTCTAGTGTTAAATCAAAATATAACCACACATAATCGCACACATAAATCAATACACTTCCTCAATAGGTGCAGGAAAATCGTGCGGCATAACATCTTCGCGCTCCTGAAAATCATCTCAACTCCTTTCTGGTTCCACTGAGTTTTCACCAAGGGAAATAAAATATCTTGTTTCTAAACGTCTAGTCTTCTATAGCAATCATACAAACTGGGATTTCAATCGTAGTCAAACCATCCTGAAGCTAAATTTCTGATGCATTCAACACTCACTACTGCTCTTCATCATGTAATTGTTTCTTGAACATTGAAACATAAAATACTTAATGTACACCAGACATTGATGCTGGAAAGTCTAGTCCATATGAAACAGCCCCAATAAGCTCAAAAATCCGGAACGGTCCAATATGTCTCAGCTCAAGTTTTCTTCGCCTTCCGAATCGCTGAACGTCTTTTATAGATGATACTTTCAGCACAACTACTCCTTCAAATCTGAAACTGTAAAGGTCTTTGCATAGCCCTTTTTACCAACTTTAAGCGGCTAGAATCTGTTCTTTGATCAATGTTACTCTCTCAATAATCTGCCTCATAAGCTCTGGCCCAAACATTAAACTATTCTTCGACTCTACCCAATATATAGGCGATCTGCAAGGCCTCCCGTACGATGCTTCATACTGGGCTATACCAATTGTCGCTTGATATCTGTTGTTATAAGCAAACTCTATCAGTGGAATATGATCCTCCCAGCTATCTTGAAAGTCAATGACATAAGCCCGCAACATATCTTTCAACATCTTATTTACTCTCTCATTTGGCCATCCGTTTGTGGGTGGAATACACTACTTGAAAGATAAATCTGTTGCCAAACGAATCCTAGAAACCCTTCAAAAAATGCAGAATGAGTACTGAACCTTGATTCCGATATCATCGTATCTGGAACTCCATGAAGTCGAATTATCTCTTGAATAAATATCCTCGCATACGTTTCAGCTGTATAGTTAGTCTTTAATGGAATAAAATGTTTCTATCTATTATCACCCAAAAAGGATCATTTTCTTTCTTCGACTTCGGCAACCCTAGAATGTAGTCCATAAAAGTATCCGCCCACTTTTATTTTCGAAATGGGTAAGGACTGAAGTGTTCCTGTCGGTCTCTGATGTTACTCCTTCACTTGTTGACAGGTAAGACACTTAGCTACATACTCTAAAATCTTCCTATGCCTATCACTCCACCAAAAGTGTCTCTTTAGGTCTTTGTACATCTTAGTTGTTCCTAGATGTACTGAATCGTGAATTCATAGTTCTCAATAAAGTCAATCCACCGCCGCTGCCTCTGGTTGAGTTTCCTTCTGGGAGAGAAGATATTTAAACTCTGGTGGTCGGTGAACAATTCAAACTGTGCTCCATACAAGTAATGTCTCGTGACTTCAATGCAAATACTACTGCTGTTAACTCCAAATCATGAGTGGGGTAGATCTGCTAGTGCACTCTAAATATATGCTTCTACCTTTTGAGTCTGCATCAAGACGCCTCCTAAATCTGCCAATTATGCCTCTGTGAAAACATCGTATGTTCTATCGTTGCTTGGAATAGTCAAAACCGGCGCTGTAGTTAACTTAGCCTTCAAGGTATCAATGCTTTCTGGCACACCATGCTCTAAATGAACTGTACACCCTTCTTCGTAAGGCGTGTTAGAGACGCCGAAGTCTTCAAGAAGTCCTGGATGAACTCCACATAATAACCGGTTAGACCCAAGAAGTTTCGAATCTCTATCACCGTCTTTAGCGGTTCCAAATCAAGAATTGCTGTAATCTTAGCCGGATTCACTGCTATGCCCTCTTTGTTGTTGACGTGGCTAACAAAATCTAACTTCTGAAAGCCAAAATTCACACTTGCTGAACTTGGCATATAACTGACGTTCCTGTAGAGTCTTCAAAGCTAACCGTAGATGCTACTCGTGTTCCGCCGCCGATCTAAAAAAAAAAGGAATATCATCAACAAAGAAAAATTACAAACTGGTCCAAGAAGGGACGAAAAACCCTGTTCATCAAATCCATGAATACCACGGGTGCATTAGTCAACCCAAATGGCATGACCAGAAACTCGAAAGGTTCATATCGAATCATGAAAAACGGCTTTGGAAAAATCCATCTCCTGAACCCGCAACTATGATAACCAGAATGAAAATCAAACTTTGAGAAATACTACGCTCTCTATAACTAGTCGAACAAGTCATCAATCCTAGGTGATGGGTACCTATTCCGGATAGTGACCTTGTTCGGCTCTCTATAATCAATACACAATCTCATATTACCGTCCTTCTTCTTCACGAAGAGGACCGGTGCGCCCCACGGAGAAATAACTCCTACAAATAAAACCCTGAGCTAACAACTCGTCTAATTGGGTCTGAAGCTCTCTCATCTCAGCTGGTACCATACGATAGGGTGCGTGGGATATCGGGGCTGTGCCCGACTGTAAATACACCACTCGACCTCTCACATAAGAGGTAACCCAGGTATGTCCTGAAAGACATCCTGATACTCTGAGACAACTCTAGTCTCTAATGAATCAATACTCAGATCCCGTCGCATCACCTCATCGATGTACGTCAGAAATGACCCCGCAAAACGGTTGCCCTGGGAGGTTGCTATATTCATCTCGGACCCATCGGACGCTCGCAAATTTGACCGTCTTCACAAAGCAGTCAATACTAATATGGTAAGAAGATAGCCAATCCGTACCAAGAAGGATGTCGAAGTTTGACATCAACGACACAATCAACTCGATGACTAACTCAAACTCATCTAGTTTGATGACACATCTCCTACAGATGGAAGGGACACTCCCTCTAGAGGAGTAGAGACTGACAACGGAATATCTAAGGAATGTGCTACAAGCTGAAACCTATCAACGAAGGTATGAAAGATAAGAGATAAGCAATTTCCTAACTCAAACTAGATCCGAGCTGAAAAGGAAATCACGAAGAAAGCTCCGCTCGTACCCTGATCACGCGGTACTATTGAATAGACTCTGCTGGATAATGCAAATCTTCTGGATAATGCAAATATGGCCTGCTGACCCCTAAATCCTCAGATTAACAAGTAGTGCCTCTATCTTCCCACTGCTGGCTGAAATTACGACTCTGAGACTGTCAACCGAGACTTATATCATGATGACTTCCTGCTGGTGTGCTGCGACAAGTCCTTTGCTCTCTGTTCAATCTTGTTATAATTATAACATGTACCCCGAACTCTACGCTGCTTCGGCGCTCTCGAATCATATCGTGCTCCTTTCTTATGTTGTCCTTGTTACTGGGGTAAAATCATTCTCCCACTGCTAGGTTTCTCTAGAGTTTCATAATAGTTCTCTTGCTATTGTCATTTACTATTCTAGTTCTGATTTCTTCCTTCACTATGGGTATATTTCCCTGCTTCACTTAGACTAACTCTAACAGCTTGTTGAAGTAGTGATTAAAATTCTCCCAAATAGGTGATAATTGCTACCCCGTCAAAAATCTGGATGTTGTTGCTATCCTCCAGCGATGTCATCAGTGTTGAATACATCTAACTTCTGCTTGGTACTAAGTTGACGTTCAAGAAATTTTTCACATACTCCTTCCCTTATAGATTGCAATTGGAATTGGTGTGCCTTGAAACTCTGGTGTTCTCATAGTCTGATATCTTCCTTATTCTTTCAGAGTTAAACCTCCTGCTCTGCGGCTCTATCAACAGCTGATTGTGGTGGTCGTGGTGTACTCATTGGTATTGCCTCTTTACTTCTATGATGAGTACAATCGGTGGTGAATCTCTTGAAAGTGGTATTGCTGACGGAAATGGATACACTTCTTACTCCTCGAGTGTTGTAATATCTTGTTGCCTACGGTGCCATGAAGTCGATCAAATACTGTGGAGCCTGCTGCGGCTTGGCTCTGCATGCCCAGCTCTCCAGGTACGAGTTTTACCTCGACCCTATCCTCATTTTGATATTTAGAATATCAAAAGGAGAGCTTAATTATCACAGTAAGTGAGATAATAAATATATATATATACATAACGTATCACAATACGAATTCATAACACATAGTATTCACGCAAATACCTTCAATCAACATAAAAAAAATAGTTGTTATAAAAAAAATTCTCAAAATTTTGAGATATACGCATATATCGTCCTCACTCATACTAGAAAATCCTTACGGACTCTATACATGAATCCTAATAAACTCTATCCTAGCTCCACGACTCGACACAGGATGATCCTAAGGATACAGGAACTAGAGCTCTGATACCAACTGCGACGCCCCTGGGTTCACACAAGGCTGCAGTCCAAGGTGAAACCAAGAATGTCAAACCTGTCATGCACCACACCGTGCAATAACATGTTTCACCATCACAATTCTATCACTCTAGTAGAGTCAATAACAGGTGTAGGTACAAAAGCAAGTAAGAGATCATACAAGAGATAACTGATGAAATGATAGAAGTTAAAATAATATTTCATCATCCAACATTACAGAAATCCAAAGTCAATGTCTGAAATGAATGAACTGGAGTTCTTAACAAGTCTCAAATACAACAAGTCCGAGTGAAGGAAATAAGGCATACAGCCTTTACAACATCTATGAAATAGTCCTCAAATGTCTAACAACAACTACAGTGGAGCCCAAAGAAAATAATACATAACTAGAATGTAAAGCTGAACACTAAAGTGGTCCGCTATCAACCTGCGACTCTCCGTGCTCCTGGCTCGTGACCTGAAAGGGGGAGGGACAACGAGCGTCAAAGCGCTAGCGAGCAACATCACAACCAACCCCAAGGAATAGGGTTCATTGTATAAGAAAATACAGTTATCACAAATCATATATGTATAATTAATTGTCCTAAAACTAAGGGGGGTTTTAGTACTTAGGAAATTTCAACACGAGCATAGGTACGTCGAGCGAAATAATCCAAACAAGGAAACCCTCATGTATATACCTTGTATCTCAAATTAAAAATCCCTAAGTACCAAACCCATAATCTAATACATGAACAATAATAAAGAGAAAAGCAATCCATCTCAGAACATAAACTACTGTGTTCTGTCGTAACCAAATAAGTGCCAAGGGTCAAAATTACATAAGTGTCATGTCCAGCTTAGGTAGCTATCATGTCTAAATCTCATGTAATCATGTCATGTCCGGATTCAGATAAGTGTTATACTCATAGCTTAACAAATGTCCACATATGTTCTAATAGGTAAATGTCCAACACAAGGACTGAAATGGATTATAGTCCAACACGAGGACTCTAATGGATCATAGTCCAACACGAGGACTGAAATAATATAGTTTGCCCAACACATGGGCCAAATAGTAAATATCGATGAGATATGTGAAAAGATACACTTATACAAATTTCACACGTGTCTCGGTGTATGATTCTAAACTGGTGTCCTCAGGTCATCTATCATGCATGGATACATAGTAAAACTAAAATCTAAATATCAAATAATCGAGGCAATCCCTCGAACACACGAAAATACACAACAAAAACAACTGTGCACCAAAACTGTGCGGCGATCGACCGACCCGGTCGACCGCACTCGGAGTAGAAACTCACTATGCAGCAGAAAACCTCACGGTCGACCGCCGCGACGTGCGGTCAACCGCCAAGACATCGCGGTCGACCGACCCGGTCGACTGCGCAGTGGGCAGATGAGTTCTGCCCCTTCTGCGAGCTCAGCGGTCGACCGATGCGGTCGACCGCGAGGCAGACAGAACCCAGATCTGGATTCTGTCAGCTTCTAAACCTGTAAACACTAAAATTTTTATTTGATATTAAAATACTAATGTCCTAATAATCATATAACCATATACGATGAAAACATTTGTGAACTTTATTACCCAAAACATTGGTGGACTTTTTATAAACTGAAACACAAGATTTTCGCATCATATGCTATAAAGAACATATTTTTATACTCACATATACATTTTAGGCTCAACAAATCCCATTAAAATTGATTAGAAAACTTTTAAGAACATAGGAGAGGACTGGGCGAGATGTTACTCGCCTGAGGGGGTATTGTAGAACTCATGAACACGCATGAGCATGCTCCTCCTTCGATAGAATCGCTCCAAATCCCGCTGAAACCCTTCGAGACTCCTCAAAAATCACCAAGAACGGATCTAGGGTTTGGGAGAGAAGAGGGGGGCTGCTAGGGTTTGTAAAACAGAATAAAAGAGGTGATTTTCATGATATAACATGTATATATATGGAAGCAAACCCGAAACCCGAAACCCGAAACCCGAAACTGGAAATTCAGTCTGACTAGGAACATTCTCTTCGGTATTTTGGCTATAACTTTCTCATACGACCTCAGAATAAGGTGATCTAAGATTTGATGAAAATCTCGTGAAGGGACCTACAACTTTGGCATTATACACTTTTCTAGATTCTTAATGAATCAGTGCGAAAAATATAGAAACTCTTAACTGGTCAAAATTCCCAGATTCTCACTCTTGGCCTTTGTGCATGATTTGTGTATTTGAACTCATATATTCACAAATATACATTAAATTGACCTCAAATCAATTTTTATCATACTCAAACATCAAAGATATATTATTTTTACCATATAACATATTTATAATTATTTATCACATTATATTCAAATTTTCATACATTGAATTGACCTCAAATCAATTCTTATCATACTCAAACATCAAAGATATATTATTTTCACCATATAACATATTTATAATTATTTATCACATTATATTCAAATTTTTAGGATTTTACATTAAAGATCCAAGTTATTTTTTTGTGTGCTAATCTTGTTTTGATTGCATTTGTATCTTGCTTGCATATTTTCATAATTTATGAATATGAATGATGCATCTTGTTTAGGCTATGATTCAAGTATTGCTCCTAAATTCAATGTTTTCCCTTATGCTCAATGGTGTTTTAGATTCAAAATATTTGTTCAATCTAAAAATATCAATTTATGGAAAGTCATTGATTGTGCTTATATTATGCCCACATTGGAGAAATCCAAGTGGAATAAAAATGATAAAAGATTATTTATTATGAACAAGCTCTTGTTGGAATTCTTACATAATGCATTTGATTCTTCTATTTCTAACAAGTTTATTCATTTTGATAGTGCTTACACCTTATGGAAATTTATTGAAGCACATCAAGGGGACTTGGAGGCGATCCAACAAGCTTTGGCGAATCCGGCTTTAAGCTCATATGGAGCTTCATGCACACGAGCACTAGGCGATAGCCCTAGTGAGGTTTGCGAGTTCAAATCTATTAATGACTTACCTAATGATGAACTTGCTTGTGCTAGTGATAAATTATTGCATGCCTATAAGAAATTACAAAATGATTTTATTAATTTACAAAGCAAGCATGAAAATTTGAAATCCGATTATGAGTCTTTAACTTCTATTTCTGATATTATTTCTAATGAAAATATGATCCTTAAAGAAAATAATAAAAAATTAAAATCAGATCATGATTCTTTGCTTTCAAACTTTGCCAAGTTAACTCATAAAAAAGATAATGCCATGTTAGAAGTACAGAACATACAAAATGATACTTCTTCTTTTATAAATAACTATTTATATTCTACTTCTAAAAGTGCATATGTGCCTAAATATGAAGACTTGAATCTTATGAAAAAATGCATTTCATCTTTAGATTCAACTTTGAAAATATGCTTTGATAATCATAAGAAGCTTATGGATATGTGTGCCAAGTCTAAGTCATCATCTACTTATCATGGACACACATATAGCAAAGTTTATAAGTGTTCAATTTGCGGCCGAAAAGGTCATTTATCAAAATTTTGCTATGATGCACACAAACATAAAAATATCAGTGCTCCTTGTGCATCTCATGTAGCTTCTTCATCACATGTACACACACATGAACCCATTGTTCATTATAAGCATGCTCATGTGTATAGATGTGATCATTGTGGTCGTTTTGGTCATTTGGCCGAATATTATTTTAATTTGAAAAAGAAATCTCATTTGCCAAATGCTTCTAGTAGACCACATGCTTTAAAATATGATGTTTGTGGTAGGTTTGGACATCTTGCTAAATTTTGTTTTGATATACAAAAAGCTTCTAAGTTGCAATATGTTCCAAATAGACCATTGTTTAAGAATGTTTCTCATTTGCAAAATAATTTTAAAAGAAAATCTTTATTTGCAAATGATTCCCGTGCACGAGCTAATGGTCCACAAAAACAAATGGATCTCTTTTATTGCACGTATTGCAATCGGAAGGGTCATTTGAGCGATTATTGCTTTGACCGTGTTAGTGCACCACATATATCTAAGAGGGTTCGTAACCCAAGGGATTTGAACTTAAATGATAGGGGTCATGTTCCTAAATCTTTTGGTGCTAAGAGCTCTTGGGTACTAAAACAAATTTAAATTTTAAACCAAGAATTTTAGTATTCTTACTTTTCCTTTTCTTGGTTTTGAAAATTATGTCTTAAAATCTTTTGGTTATGAAAACAAATTTTCTTTGATCAAATCTTTTGTTTTCATGATTATTAGTTTGGATTTTGATGAGAGGTTTGTGTTCATATAACCCTCCGGAGTTATTGAGTGTTTATTCCTAATCATTGTTTACCGGGTGCTAAAAATGTTTACATGGGTTGATACTAGCTCAATAGCTAGATATAATTACCTCTCTTGATTTTTCTTAAAACAATGATGATTTGGTTTTATAGATTTTATTTGATTTATGATTTCATTTGATTGATTTGTTATCATTTGGAAACATTTTGCATGATTCTCATGCTCTATTTCTTTTGATTTCATAAA
>BQKN01066314.1:556825-582295 GCA_022839385.1 Asparagus kiusianus | reverse complement strand
AATCGGATTAGATTAGCATAAGACCCTAATCACCCCCCTCTAGGGTCCAACATATAGATCTCCATTGTAGATTGTCTTGGTAAACATGGAAGAAACTTAACTTGGATCTTGACTAGTATGCACAGGCTTCATTCCTCTATTCCGCCAACCTCTATTTGATGTGATCGTGTAGGCTCAATCCATCCAACCTCCAACGTATTGTTTGTCTAGAATACCTAATAAGAAAACATAAACACTAGACAAACAATATTAGGAATTGTTTGTAATCATCAAAATAATATTAGAAGATGCAGGCTCATAACATGAGACTTAACATAACTAACAAGTCATCATATGGCCAAAAAGTGAACCAGTTGACCAAAAATCAACTTTATGGAAAAAATTCTGGAAAAAATTTCTTAAGCACATGTCATTCTGATTTTACCAATACATATAATTGTTTATGTGTATCCGGTAAAATCATATATGCATATAAATCATACGTATTTATCTATAAATTGTATTTCATAGGATTTAAGTACGCATTTGGTGTGACTCGAGGGCCCAACTTAAGACTCGATAGTGGATCGTATCCACAAGTATAACAGAGATGCTAGCTACACATAAAGACTACCCAGGTATAAGTTGTGATCAAGGTCTTCAAGATGCTTACCTAATTTTTTCAGGACCACTCAGTGATAATACCGTTCAGTCCGGTCTCTTCATCAAACCATGTCAAACTATCAAGCCTTGGGTATGGTAAACTGTCAAACTCTAATAGTTTGATTAGAATTTGTTAATATTAAACTCATAACCTATAAGATCAAACTGACACTTAGTTTATTTTATATACCTCGGCCAAAGATTTCCAGGCTATAATTATATTAAACAATCTTATGACATCAACTCCTATACTAGAAGCGAAGAATCCCATCTTGGCATCTCAATATTAACTTATGTCTTGGGATGTACCCAACAAGAACCGTTATGCACAACTCAATGAGAACTGTGATTAGGTAAAAGTCTAAGTACACCTATACTGACATATAAGATATTGCACTCATGCCTCAAGTCAAGAGACTACTTTGTACTATATCACTTGAGAACTTCTATTTGACAATTAAGTATATTATCAACTAGATATTCTCGGTGAGTCGTTCAGTCAACCCATTCACTAATTAGTCACCTGTATACTGTATCCTGATGTCTCCACATCAATGATATAAGAGATGGATCATTATCCTTAAAAAGGACAAATAGAGTATACATTAGTCTTGCTAAAGTGATGATGTTCTATCTCAACACTTCATCGACTAAGAATATTTTAGAATATACATAAGCGACTAATTAGATCTCTTCATCATTATGATCACTATTGAAATTCTAATAGCTAGTATCATTCTAAGGACTTTATCTGTATTAAAAAAATCAGATAAATACCAACCAAAATAACATTTTATCATTTTGAACGAGGATGTAATATTCATATAGATCCTGTTACAATATATAATTATTGCCTGCATGGCACCTATATATAATACTTCATCACCGACCAAGGCACTTATTATTACAAGATGATGCTGTTTGGTCTGAAGAACACTGGGGCTACATATTAGAGGCTTGTTAGCAAGGTCTTCAAGCACTAGATAGGCCACAATCTAAAAGCTTAGGTGGACGACTTGCTAGTGAAGTCGAAACAAGCGTCGGCTCACATATTAGACCTGGACGAGACCTTACAATTGGGAAAATTTCTAGGGTTCATGATCACCCAAAGAGGCCTAGAGATCAACCATGATAAAATAGCCACCATCGAGCGACTACCCAAGCTGTGTACCTTGAAAGATATCTAGAAGGTGAACAGGAAGATTGTGGCACTGGGTCGATTCCTCTCCAAATCTATCGAGTGGAGCATCCTATTCTTCAAAACTCTGAGGGAAAGCAAGAACTTGAAGGAGAGCATGACTTGGACAGTTGAGTGCAGTGCGTCATTTCAAGATCTCAAGACGTACTTGAGTACCAAGCCACTGCTAAGCCAGCCCATAGGAGGAGAGACATTGTACTTGTACATGGATTTATCCTCCAAAGCCATCAGCTCTGTTCTCATTCAAGAAGAGGAGAACATTCAGAAGCCCATATACTATGTGAGCCGGATCCTCAAAGCGGGCAAGCTCAACTACCCCCTCATAGAGAAGGCTTCCTTCTCCCTCATCACCACTGCGAGGAGACTCCGTCGTTACTTCTAGGCTCATGCCATAATCTTACAGAAAAGTCTACCTCTAAAGAAAGTGCTGGAAAGTCCCATAACATTTAGAGAATGGTCGTATGGGCAGTCGAACTCAGTGAACAAGATGTACAGTTCGAATCCCAGACGACAATTAAAGCTCAAGCCTTGGCCAATTTCTTGATTGAGTTGACCTCGCCAAGCAACGAGCCAGACACCTTTGCCATTAATTTAGCCAGAGCCTCTAGCACTTCTAGTAGTCTAAGTATCTGCTCCATAGATCAGTTGCACTCCAGAACCTGATTCACCTGAGTTTGCCTCATGATGGTTGTTGAAGGTTGACGGGTCCTCCGGAGAAGCCGAAAGTAGAGCTAGAGTGCTCCTGCGAAGCCCTAATGGGTCGTTGCATGAACCCTCCATCTCTGTTGATTTCTCGGCTTCAAATAGTAAAGCCGAATATGAGTCCCTTCTTGCTGGCCTTCGAGCGACACAAGTACTAAAGACAGAATGCGTCTACACATTGGCCGACTCGTAGTTGGTCATCCATCAGGTGAATGGACGATATGCAATTAAAGATCAAAGGATGGCCTTATACCTCCAAGTTGCTAAGGAGCTTTTGACCAGTTTCTTGGAATTCAAAATAGTTCAAGTCCCCCATGCTCTCAACGCCTGGGCAGATGCCCTCTCCAAGCTCGGGTCGACAAGCTCAAGAATCAGCTCAGGGCCTATCTACGCTGATACCCTCGAACGTCCCAGCATCTCCAAGTCACCAAAGACCATAATAGAGATCGAGACACCTATTATCCTCTGTTGGCTAGATCCCATTGCTCTCTATCTAATGCAGGGCACCTTGCCTCAAGATCCTGCCAAAGCTAGACATATCTAGAGTAACTCTTGCCACTATCTCATGATCGATGGATAGCTTTACTAGATGTCATAGTCAAGTAGCGGTGTAGGACCCTACCTGCGGTGCCTTCGGCCATCAGAGGCAAGGTATGTGCTCAGTGAGATTCTTGAGGGCACATGTGGAAACCACCCTGGGGCTCAAACCCTCGTGCAGAAAGTCATCCGCTAAGGGTACTACTGGCCAACTATATTGGCTGAGTCAAGATAACTCGTCTCTCATTGCAAGATGTGCTTGTTTTTCTCATCATCCCATGGGAAACGTACATAGAACTAACTTCCATCCTGAGTCCTGTACCTTTTGCTTAATGGGGGCTAGACTTGCTGGTTCCTTTTCCTAAGCTTCGAGACAGAGAAAGTTTCTTGTAGTGGCGATTGATTACTTTACCAAGTGGATTGAAGCTGAACCACTACCCAAAATTAGTGAAAGTAACGTCATCAATTTTGCATAAAAGTCTTTCATCAGCTACTTTGGTGTGCTTCGGTCCTTCGTGACCGACAATGGCACTCAGTTCGACAGTGGAGGCTTCTGGTACTTTTGTGAGGAGTACAACATTCACCTTAAGTTTTCCTCAGTCGCCTACCCTAAAGCTAACAGACTAACAGAGGCTACCAACAAGTGCATCCTCTAAGGATTGAAGAAGAAGGTGGACGCAACTATAGGAAACTAGGTTGAAGAATTGCTTGGTATTCTCTGGTCATACAGGGAGACTCCATTCTAGCTAGCTTATGGTGCTGAAGCAGTTACTCCAGTCGAAGTAGGCATGCTGACTATCTAACTATAACACTTCGACAAGGACTTGAACAGAAGGACTTCTTGTTTTCCTCGACCTCCTAGACGAAACCTAAGAAAGCGCTATAGATGCAGGTCACCAATCAGCAATGAAACACTCGTTATTACAACAGAAAAGTCAGACTTAGGAGATTCAGCATAGGTGACCTCGTCCTTCGCAAAGCTACTTTCGACAAAGACACTCAGAGAGGCAAGCTAGCTCCCAACTAGGAATGCCCATACACAATCCTAGAAGAGCTGCGACCAAGCACCTATTGACTAAGGGCCCTAGACAGGAGAATTCTACAACATCCCTGGAATGTTGAACATTTGAGAAAATATTTTCAATATTTTTGTATAGTTTCATTCATTATAAATGAAGTCATTCTGAAACTGACTCCTATTTTACACTCTCGTAGTGCCTAATCTATGCAGGAATCTTAAGCCCTTGGTGCCGTCTCAGGATAAACCTTGGGCACACTCACCATTTGGTCGCCTTCGATTGAATGACCAACGTATCCTCACTAATACCTAGGCACTCAACTTTTGGGTTATCACTTACCAAAAATACCTTGGCAGCCTCATTAAGCCTTAGGCACATACCCTAAAACCTTGGTGTCAACATGAGTAAACCCAAGGCATAGAGCCTAACCTTAAGGTTGTCATTTTCCAAGAGAACTAGGCACCATGTAAGAGCTAGACACCCAACCTTAGGGTTGTCCAATTTCCAAAAGACCTAGGCACGTAAGTCATATGCACCCAACCTCAGGGTTGCCTAATTGCCAAAAGACCTAGGCGCTACGTGAGTCCTAGGCACCCAACCTTAGGGTATCATTTGTCAAAAGACCTAGGCGCCACATAAGTCCTAGGCACCCAACCTTAGGGTTGTCCGATTGCCAAAAGACCTAAGCACCACGTAAGTCCTAGGCACCCAACCTCAGTGTTGTCATATTATCAAAAAGACCTTAGCAGTCTAATTAAGTCTAAGGAACATACCTTAAGACCATGGTGTCATCATGAGTGAGCCTAAGGAATAGAGTTCAATCGTTCGACCGTCTTTGGCAAAAAGACCTAGAAATCTCGCTAACAAAAGGCACAAAAGGAGCCATTCGTCCCTACCACTCAACACTTGGCTTGTCACAACATGACCAACTCACAACAATCAACACTTGTTCTCTTAACCAGAACAAAGCTACAAGCAAATAAAGCAAAAACAAGGAATAATTAAAGGCAGACTCCAGAATGAGAGCAAAGTCAATCTTTATTCCAAGCTTCAAAGTCTATTACAAGCTTCATTACAGTATCCATGTCTATTTACAACAAGGCATATCGATATTTACAAAAAGAAGAAAAGAAAAGATATAAGCCATCAGATCTCTTAGCTAGATCTGGGAGTAGGGCTTGGGAGGTCCTTAGCAAGGGTAGCAGGAGCAGGAGCAACAGAAGAGGAAGCATAAGGGTCTTCTTCAGGATCATCCCTTGACTCGTTGTTGCCGCTGTCATCCAACGCCAGATCCAACCCCCCTCAGCTCACCTCAATCTTCTTTAGGAGGTCAAGGCAGCAAGAGACTCAGGGAGGATAGAGGAGGTCAGGTGCCGGGCGAGAGCTAGGGGAGAGCAGTGAGGCCAGGTAGTCGACATTAGCCTTGCAAGCTAAGGTCACCTCAGTTTTACCCAAGGGGCCTTGGCACAAATCATCAACCACTTTATCCCAGTATTGCTCTGAGTCTAGGTGAGTAAACCGATCCTCTAGGTCCTTGACAATTATCGTGGATGCTTGCTTGGTCAACCGCTCCTTCTCAAGGCCTCATCTCAGTTGTTCGACCGAAAGATGACTCGATTCAGCACCCTCCTTGCCCGTCACCCTAAGGCGCCTCTCATAATCAACCTGCCCCTTTAGAGAAGTTAGACAGCCATCCCTCTCAGACATTTCCTGCTAGAGGAGGCTAACCTCCTCCTTCAGGTGAGCCCCCTCTCCTTGGAGCTTCTCAATGGAAGCCGCTGTTCGCATCAAAAATCGGTTTCATTTCTTTTGAATCCAGTACAACTTCAGGCGTTACAATGATTCAAAATAAAGAAAATTTAGTCCTTTTATAAGACTTCTCTTATAATGAAAAAATAGATGACTTCCTAAGAACACACACAGAGAGATCGTTTATCGATCTTCTACTTACGCGGAATCTTTGCCGGTGTCGGGGTTTATCCGTAGACCACCGACTGATCAGATCCGAATAACGATTTTGTTGCCTCACAAAGGAGACAAGAAATTAAAGGGACTATCTTGGTAATAGCTAAATAATCACTCTTCTCGAGAATCAGAACTAGATACGATCTCAAGGAAAACGGATGAACGTGATGCAGATCTCTCGAACTTTTCTCCTCCTTGTGCTGAAGAACTCACCAATATCCCTTCCTCCTCTTTGAAATTCATGCTCCTCACTCTTCAATTTGACAGGGCTTCACCGAGGTTCGAGAATTTTGGCTTTGTACAAATGAAGGCCCTAAGGCTGTATTTATAGGCTTCGGGAGCTTGGTTTTCGGATAAGAACGACCGATTCCCTCTTATCTTCAGTTGTAACCACTTAACCACATTCCAAGATAGCTTTAAATCAGTTGGAGAAGCTTTGGATTAGAATTGGGGAAGTTAACATCAAAGAAACGGCAAAAAATAGCAAAAACAACATTTTCGGGGCTTGAGACACAGTTTGTGTCTCGGCTGGCTGAGACACTTGTTGTGTCTCGGTTTTGTTTTGGCTTTAACTTTCAAGTCTGATCTCAGAATGAGGTGATTCAAGATACGTTGGAAAGATTATGAAAAGATCTACAACTTTTGTCTTCTGAACATTCTTTAGATTCATATCGTATCATGGCCAAAATAGCTCTATCACGCCCGAGACACACATTGTGTCTCGGCCTTCGCCGAGACACAATGTGTGTCTCGACTTTGTTTTGGCTCTAACTTTCATATCCAATCTCAGAATGACAAGATTCAAAATGAGTTGGAAAGCCAAAGAAGAGATCTACAATCTTCCATGGGTGAATCATATGTGGACTAGACGAGACATGAGTGACACTTTGAGTTTTGTAGGTGAAATGTAACTCTTGATCGAATCGTCTTTTTGTCATTCTTCCATCCTGTTGATTTGTACTCTGCATCAACTCACTTCATACACTTACTAGCATTAGATAATCCTCTTTGACTTGGATAATGATGTTAATAATCTTCTCTCTATCTCGAGCTGTGTGTGGGAACCTATAGGTAATTTTTATCGCCTACAGATACCCCCTCCAAAGTGTTTTAGTCTCGTTTCTTTTATAGAAGAGCCTGTAATACTTTGGATGTGATAGGCCTAACCTTTAGTTGATGTAAAAGGAGTTACAATAGGCTTTAGTTCTTGACTTCTTCGATTTTCAGGCAATTCAGTATTTTGTCGAATAGCTAAAATTCTTCCGGCATTACGTTTATAGTTTGACCATTGTAGAAGTCTCGAACTAAAACAGATATATTGATTTTTGATTTTAGCTCATGTCGTTGAGTCAACGTTGAACTAACTATCTTCATCGAGGATTCATATCTGAATTACAATTGAACTCCCTAGGATTATCCTTGGTTTTAAAGTTGATCTGTGCCTTGTTTTGGCGAGAATTGACGATGCGTTAAATACGCGTTAACTGGCATTGACTTTGATTGCAATATATTGACCAACGTTGACTCATAGCTACGCGTTGACTGGTGTTGCCTCTCATCATAACGCGTTGATCGGTATTGACCTAAGGTTACACGTTGACCGGTGTAAACGCAGTTTATACTCATATGTTAATTAGAGTCTATAAAGTTTAGGCTCTTAAGGCGTTGGAGTAGGGAGGACCAGTTTATACTCATATACTCCTGGGAGTTTCGGGAATAGTTTAACCTTGTGTACACGTTGGAGGTTCAAGGAGATGTAGTTTATACTCATATACTCATTGGAGTGTCGGGAAGATCGAGCTGAGAATGCTTCGGATGCTCGCCAGGTTGAGCTCTTTATGAGAGATTTGTGTTGGCCTTCTTGTTTTGATGATGTTTAACAAACAATTTACTTCTAATGTTGTTTGTCTAGTGTTTGTGTTTTCGTATTTATTGTAGACAAACAACGTAGTTGGAGGTTGGATGGATTGCGCCATAACGACGATATCAAATGGAGGTTGGCGGAATTGTGGAGTGAAGCAACATACAATTCAAGTTAAAGATCAAGTTCAAGCTTCATCCGCAAAATGTACCAAGTCAAGCTTATTGAAGATCAAGATCGGCTTGGGTAATCTAGTTTAGGTTTTATATTATGTGTGTTAAGTACCTTAAGCTCAATATCATATACACACACGTATTTGGTTTCTATGTATATATATAGTTATATATATACATGCATGATTTTGAGTTTTCATGTTTTGAACACTTTTGCAAAATAATGAGATTTCACAATTGGGAAATGCAAATTGGAAAATTCTTTTTGTAACATGCTCAAAATATCATTTGCAAACATTTCTCAAAGTTTTATCAAGTTTGAAATTCATTTGTTATGTTTAAAGGAATTTACAAATTCACGTTTTCGTTCGTGCACATGTTCGTGCATGTTTTACAAAACTGATGAGTTTTTACAAATGAGAAGTGATATTTGAAATATTATTTTTCTGACATGTTTATCTACATGTTTATAAACTTTCCTCCAGTTTTTACTATTTTTGGAGTTGATTTACTATGCCCAATTGATTTTACAAAATCGTGTATCACAGCAGATTTTCAGAAACTGTATATTTGTGTTCAAACATTTATTTCTCTCAACTGGGAAATGATTTTTCAGAAATTCTTTCTCTAACATGTCATTCTACTTGTCTAGAACATTCTCACAAAATTTCATAATTTTTGGTGTTCATTTACTATTTTAAATTGATTTTACAAAACATCTGCGCATTGCTACAGTAACTCCGGTCGACCGGACCGGTCGACCGAAAATGTCTCAGGACGTTACTCAGTTTTGCAGATAGCTCCCGGTCGACCGTACCGGTCGACCGAAGTTACTGTAGCATCCGACCGTTGCTACAGTAACGGCTAGTTCTATTTTTTTGTTTATTTTAGTGTTTTGGGGGTGTTTTTATGGGTTTTTGGGGTTGTTTCATGAGCCTATATATACCCCATGCCCTCATACCTCTAAGAGCTCTTAAGAAATGTTTTAAACAAGTTTAAAGGATTCTAAACAAGGGTTTAAGTTTGTTTAATGTTTGTTTAGAAGCTTTTAAGCAATTGGGTGTTTGAGTTTGAGAATTCAATTCCACAATAGCTTGAGGAGATCATCTATTGAAGTTTGAGCTTCCAACTATTCTCCCTCCATCTCTTGTCATCTATAGAGAAGTTTCCTTAAACTCAATTCTAGCATTTTATAAGTTTTGTTCTTAATTTTATAAGCTATATTTAATATTGAGTTTATATTGTTTTATCTCTTTGTTCACACACAACCTATTGAGCTTATTGTATTTACATTCATAGTATAATTTGGGGTTGTGGGTTTGTGACTAAGAGTTGTGCTTAATTGAGTTCTCACATTGTTTAGAGAACAATCAATTGATTTATATTGTGCTTTTTGAGAGATTCACTTGTAATACACTTGTACACCGAGAGAAGTGTGTGGTGAGAGACGGGGTCGAATCCAAGAGGAGTGGCGTCGGTTGACGTGCCTAGGGAGAGGTTGTAACCGAGCACTTGAGGAGGAGGACACGGGCTAGGACCAACACTTAGTGTGTGAGGTGTGATTACATAGTGATTGTATTGTGAGGTGTAAACGTTGTTCGGGTGAACGTAGAAAACCCGGTTGTGATAGTGGAGATCTCCTCGAGGTGAGGAGCGGGGACGTAGGTCGTGGGGACCGAACCTCATAAACATATTGCTTTGTTTGTGATTGCATTGGTGCACTTGTTTTTCATGTTCATATCTTACATCGCCTTTGTGGATTGCTTGTTGATCATCTTGCCCTATCACACTTGTAGTTATTGTTTACCCTTGTGTTAGTTTGCATATCCTTGCACATATCTTATCGTATATCTCTTTGTTAGGATATATCATCTTGTGTTAGTTTTATATCCGTGAACATACATTGCCTACATCTCTTTGTTAGGATATATTACTTTGTGTATATTACATATTCTTGCTCATAAGTAATTATATATCATCTTGCAAGAATATACTTGTTAATTATTTTTAATTGGCATTTAATCGGATTAGATTAGCATAAGACCCTAATCACCCCCCCTCTAGGGTCTAACAATTTGATCGTAGGACCAGCCATTCGTGCTAATACAGTTACTATTTTTAAAGTTGTTGAACATTTGAAGTTATTATCCTCAAAGCTTCGGCTAGAGTTGAGGTTAGCTCGGCTGTTCAAGTCACGAGACCAAATGGTGAAGCTGATGCGTTAGTGACTTTTATCCCTTATTATGATTACCCATTCCATTTTGAATAGATAAGAATAATACTCATAGGATTATTGGCAAACCCTCTGCCATCAACAGGTTTGAAGTGCCTTTACCGACTACCGTTTGAATCGGGCTAGTATGCAGATTGTTTAAGTCCGTTCCGCATGTACTGTTGTGCTAAGAGAATAAACTCTCGTAGACTTGGTGCTATGATATTAGATACATAGGCTTAATCATCCCTCACGGGATGCTCATAGAATTTTTAGCAAACCCTCAACCAGCAACAAATTTGATTTTCCCTTATCGATTACCGTTTGAATTGGGCTAGCATGTGAATTATTTAAACTCATCTCACATGTAATGTTGTGCTAAGAGAATGAACTCTCCTAAACTTGGTGCTATGATATTGAATACATAGACTTGGTTGTTTTCGCGGGAACAGACCACCCGGCAGCGCGTGTTAGACGTAGGCTTATCTCTGATTAGGGGTCGAGATAAAGTTTCCTATGCGTGTGATGCATGGATTCTGACATTATTAATAACAACACATAACGATGTCGTATACGTGGGATGTTGTCCTTTTCGTGGTAAAAGACTAACTAACAATGCGTGTTAGGCGTAGGCTTATCTCTAATTAGAGATCAAGATAAAATCTCCCATACGTGTGAAGTATGGATTCTAGCGTTATTAATAACAACCTGTCATGATGTCGAATATGTGGGCTGTTGTCCTTTTCACGGTAAAAGACTAACCGACAATGCGTGTTAGGCGTAGACTTATCTCTATTCAGGAGTTGAGATAAAGTTCCCCATGTGTGAAATGCATGGATTTTAGTGCTGAGGAGATGTGTTGTGTCTTCTCTTAGGGCAAAGATGAACTCTGTACTGGAGAGGAAGAATTTTATATTCTATCTCCAGATGCAAAAGAAACCCAAGTAGGATCTTCACTTCGAGAATCTTAAGGATGAAACTAAGAGTGGGATTTTTACTTTGAGAATTGAAAAGATTTAGATAACCCTATCTGTTTAAAGGTTTAGTTATCCAATTTGACAATAAATTTCTCATTCATTGAGATGAAATTCCAACTTTAGCCCTAACTGTTTAAAGGTTTGGCCAAATGGGAGATTGAGATGATCCTAATTGTTTAAAGGTTTGATCGCTTGATGTGGGTGGAAGCCTCTTGTTTATCAAAATGGGATTCAGATTTTGGTCCTAACTATTTAAAGGATTGACCAAGATGGATTTTGAGATGCGTAACTGTTAATGTTTGATCGTTCATTTCATGGACCTCTTATTCATGGAAGGAATCAAGATAGGATTTTGGCTTTGGCCCTAACTATTTAAAGGTTTGACCGAAGGAAGTTTGAGATGATCCTAACTGTTTAAATATTTGATCGTTTAATTTATGGACCTCTCGTTCATGGAAGGAATCGAGAGGTGATTTTGGCTTTGGCCCTAACTGTTTAAAGGTTTGACCGAATGGAGTTTGTGATGGTCCTAACTGTTTAAATGTTTGATCGTTCAATTTGTGGACCTCTCGTTCATGGAAAGAATCAAGAGGGGATTTTGGTTATGGCCCTAACTATTTAAAGGTTTGACCAAATGGGGGTGAGGTAGTACAAATAATAGTGGGAGTGTTAATTTGTACAAATCACTGTGTCAATACAGTGAGAGTTTATGTTGTCAAGTTATAAGGACTTTAACACAAGGGGGTTTGAAACTTTCAATACTGTGTCCGGACTCTAACAATGGAAGTGTTAAGGGTACAGACAACATGAGTTTGAGTGGATCAAACCAGAAATAATTTTTAGTGGACTCACCGTCAATTGATTTGATTAGTATGGGATTAAGCACTCCACAATTAGACCGTGGGGGTTTCGTGAGGGAAGATTGATCGGATGAAGTCATTAAATCTTATCTCGACGAAAGAGTGCTTGAGAAGTCACTGAGGGAGGATTTTAATCATCTTAAAAATGATTAAATAGCCAGTGTGGGAGGTTCTTAATCATTCTTTATCATGATTAAGAATTTATTGGTTTTGGGTTATCCTTAAGAATATCATGTGTAGTATTCTCCAAGAACTTCTCATCAAAGGTAGGGAACATTTTAGCCTCGTGTACTAGTTGGAGGTTTGGGAAATAGTTTATACTCATATACCTTATTGGAGTAGATGGAGAAGCAGTTTATACTCGTACTTTTTGGAGTCTACACCACTCTCATTTGCCTTATTTTACCATTATGACGCCAGAGTTAATTAAGGCTTGGATTTTGTTTTTGAGGCTAAAGCAAACCTTGGTGGGATGAAGAACCTTCTTGTGGTATGCACAGTAGTTTGGATCCTTAATCCTCTTAGCTCCTTCCTGATCTTTAATAGGCGGTAGTTCGATCTTGTCATTGGCGAAGAGGTATTTCAAGATGGCTGAAACTTCCTCATCCTAGAAGGAGTATTCTTTTTAGAGTCTCAGATCCGGAGTCCATGCTATTTCTGAGGTTGTGGTTACGATGTCTGATTAACATCAACAGCAACCACATGCGTTGTCGGCTAGCTTCTCTCAGCCTTTTTCCTTCTAAGGAAGCGTTCGACCTATTCTCCACACAGTTTTAATTCATACCAGGTGGTTGATGAGATAACCCCCATGACTTCGAGGACATCGAGGGAGATATTGTGATGGCAGGTTTGGAGAATGAACTCTTCTATGACTGGATCTTAGTAATTCATCGTCTTACTCCGGAAGCGTTTAACGAAGGTGTCAACTGACTCTCTGTCCTTTTGCTTTTCATCCAGAAGAGCTCTGATCGACACTTCAGTGTCATCGTTGAAGAAGTTGTTGAGTAATGAGCTTTTCATGTCGTCCTAGCAATTGATGCTCCCCAGTTTGAGACGTCGATACCAATCCAAGGTCGCCCCGCGAAGAGTGCCCACGAATAACCGAATCATTAGAGGTTTATTCCCGAAGATCATTCCTAAATAGAACCTGAAATAAATTAGGTGCTGAGTGGGTGAACCTTTCCCGTCAAATGGCATGAAGTTAATTGGATTGTACTTCACTGGGTATGGGATTGAATCCCACTCTCTTGGATATGGGCACGGAATACCTATTCTCCTTACTTCTTGAGCGGACATTAAGGCATTGACCTTATTCTCCAACTCTTTTATCATCTCATCATCGTATACATCTTCCTTTGAAGGACATTAAGGAGAATGAGTTGGACCACCCCTAGCGTTGTCATTATTGATGGGAACATCCCCAGCATCTTTGTTGTCGAGAGGGGTATCCATATTAATATTCTCTTCCACTTACGAATTGCTATCTACCTGATTAGTAGTGTAGCGACGACTAGATTCACCGTGCTTGTTTGATAACTCTTGGAGTTGTTGGGCATGTAAATCCTTGACCCGTTGCATGGCCATCTCCATTTCCATTTTAAAATCTTCTTTCTATTTGGCCAAGGCTTCTTGAATAAGTTGAGCCACTTGTTCGGTAGTGATCATGAATACCTCTCGAGCTCGCCCCATTCTAGACATCGTATCGTTGGAGGCGATTGCGGAGCAAGTATCCGAAAGTTCGTCATCTGAAGATAGTCCTTCATTCATCCTCGAGTAATCGCTATCTCTGAATTGACTTTTCTTCCTGAAGAAAAGTTAGGACTAGCATCACTCAAAGCAAGCACAAACTTTCCTTTGTCAGCCATGTTGATGGTGACTTCTCAGAGTTTGTCATCTTGAATAACCAGTCTTCTTTTGCAGGAGCATCTTGATTTGGGTTTTGACGCTTCAGTGGAAAGCCTTCAGAATACTGAGACCCACTGTGGAGTGGTCTTAGGGTAGCTACACTCTGATAAGACTGTCCTGATTAACCTCTCACAAGGGCAGTGTGAGTTCGATTTTAGGTTACTTCTCTTGTGAGATTTATTCGTACCCCCAGCCCAGTAGTACAACTCATTGACTTTGTGGTCGATGCATTTTATCAGCTACTGATTTGAATCCTTAGGTATGACGTTGTCATATAACGGACACGTCTTCTTCTGAGGAGGTAATGCCTTGTTGGCGTTCACAGGAGTCACACGTTTATAATTACATATTTGTGCAGGTGGAATCCCAACGGGCTCCCGGTCTTCCACACGAACCCCTAAGCAGGTGGTTCTAGGAATCAATTTGTTAGGAGGGTGCGTAAGAGCCCCAGTCTGAATAGTTGTTCGGGAATTATTCAGCAAACGTAAGCATTCCTTAACAGGAGCTTTGCCTCGACCTTCGTGCAGGGGACAAAGGCAATCCTTTAATGTAATTTTGAGTTTAAAGAGATCCACGTTGCCGTAGGGTTTCACCGGAGGTACGAGAACAAGAGGAGTGGGATCGGAGGCTGACGGAGGCTTGAAAGCAGCCTTAGAGTCAGAATTTAGTGAGAGACACGACTGGTTTCTCTCCCCAAGTGGAGGCGTCTTGGCTATTTTCGGTGCCGTTTTAGGCCTTGCTTTGGCCTTTGGCACCCAGACTTGTTTGGATTTTGGTGATTCTTTAATAGGGGTGCCAAACGGTTCGGATGTATCTGAACCGATCCGCATCCGTATCCGAACGGATGCGGATATAGTAGGCTAATTTTGAAACCGGGCGGATACGATAACGGATACGGATATGGTTTTGGATTTTTTTAGATACGGATTCGATAACGGATATGAGGGTTACGGATATAGATATCCATAATATAATAGTGATTCGGGTAATCGGGTCCCAAATTTATAGTTACAAACCCGCTAACCCAAAACAAAAACTAAAAAGGAGAAAACCCTAGGCCCTCACCCTTAGCCATCAGTCCGCCTCCACTCTCCAGTGCTCCACTCCATCAACCTCCACGATTCTCCACTCTCCATTCTCCACTTTCCAGTCTACTCCAACCCTAGGCCGCCTCCCTCAAACTTCTACAGCGACGGCGACGGGATATTTTCGCCGATCTCATAGCCAGTGATCTCACAGTCGTGCTCAAATTTCTCCTCTACCTTCTCGCCAGCGAAGAGTCTCCACTCGCCAGCGAAGAGTCGCTAGCACAGGTTGGTCAAAGACTCGTTTCTTTATGCTCTTATTTGTTTCAATCGGTATAGAATAAAAGAAAGTATATTCATATAGGTCTGATAGTTTGTTCGAAAAAATTAGTCAATTTTTATGGGTGACACATGTTTAAGTTGGATTGTACTTTGTATTTTGTGTTACTTTGTTTGAAAATATATAATAAATTTTCAAGAATCGTGCAAAGAATCCATCTCCACATGCAAAAAATTTCACCACAAATCTCATTGTTCTTGAATTTTTAGACACTGAAGCTCATTTCTAAAGATTTTCTATCGCTTGAAGGAGCAAGTTTGCAGAAGATTGTCAGTTAACTTGAAATATGACACTCAAAAATAGCATGATAATGTCGAAATAGAAAGAATATTAAGAAGTAATAATACCCAAAAATACACAGACTACAGTTTGTATGCATGCCTGGATAATTTTCGCCGTCGGATCTTATACCCTCAGGCTGTCACCCTCACCCTTAGGCTGTCGGATCTCGCCCACTTCGTCTTTGTCGGATCCGCCGTCTTCTGCATAAGGTCGAATCGAAACTCTGCTTTAAATTCATTGACAATATCTTCTTTCATATGTGTATAAGATTTTTGATTAAGTTTTTTTTTTAATTTAATTGAATAGAAATCATGTCTATCCTTCAATTCAAGCGTCTAACGAAGAACGAACTGTTGAGCCTAATGTTGAACCTACTATTGAACCCATGGTTTAGGAATCTTCAAGTAAAATTGATGAAAAACCTGAAAATAAAAGAAGATGTTATTCTGAAGTGTGGAAAGATTTTGATAAAATAGATAAAATAGAAAAGAAAATAGTTGATGGAAAAGAGGTTGTCACCAAAATTATTAGAGCCAAATGCAAACATTGCTCATTTGAAGCTGATGGATGTAGTATCAGGGGCACTTCCCATCTTAAAAATCACATTGTGAGATGTCCTAAAAAGAAAAGACCCGATATTCGTCAACAATTGGTTCAAGCTACTATGAAAAATAAAGATGGGACTTGTTCACTTAGTAATTTTAATTTGATAATGAGAAGAGTCAAAATTTGCTTGGAAAGGCAATAATCGTGCACGAATATCCATTTAACATTGTAACACATGAGTTTTTCCTCAAGTATGTGCATTCTCTCCGTCCAAATCACAAGGTTCCAAAACGTACACATATCACAAAGTTGTGTATAAAGATTTATGAAGATTATAAAAATCTCTATTGGACTTGTTTGCGAAATCTTCTATAAGAATAAGTTTAACAATGGATAAATGGACATCATCATCACAAAATTTGTCTTATTTGTGCATCACCGCTCACTTTGTTGATGAATCGTGGAAACTACAAAAATAGATCATTGGATTTATCAAAGTTCATAGTTCTATGGGGAAAGACATTTGCAATGTATTAATTTCGTGTTAGCTTGAGTGGAAAATTGATAATAAGATATTGTCGATTATGGTGGATAATGATAAAGCTAATGATGTTGCCGTGAAATTGGGAAAAGAACATCTTAAAAAGTGGCTACCTTGTGGCTGAGTCTTTTTCATGTAAGATGTGGAGCTGATAATCATATTTTATTACAATTTTATACCCACATTATCTATTTTATATGAATAAATATACCACTAATAATTGTTTTTATCTTTAATTACAGGTTAATAAAGAATAAATCTCAAAACTCTCATCTCTTAACAACAAACCCTTGATTTAATGAAGAAAGGAAGCCCATGAAGCCAAATGAATTCTTTCAAATATTTAATGAGGAAATAAATCAAAGCCCAGTGGAAAATCAAGAGAAAATGCCAAAGCCCAAAAGTCCAAACAAAAGCCCAAAGACCAAGCCCACAAGCCAATGGAAAAAAGAATTTGCGGACAACAATTGGAGAACAGCACGCATCGATGGGAACATCGATGGGCGCATCGATGCCCTTATCGATGCGCTTATCGATGGGCTTATCGATACCCCTATCAATATGATATATAGTTTGTTACGAATTAAGGGCTGAAATTTATTATTTTTGGATAAGATTTCAATCCAGTGGCTCTCATTCACTGATGTTTATTATAAATAGGGGTAGAGAGTGAGGGGTTAAAGGTGTGAAAAATTTTGTAACTCCATTTGAAGATGAGGGCTACTATTAATTGAGAAGGCCTTCCAAAAGTTATAACTTTTGTTGCAATTAATAATAATAATTTTTTTCACTTTAAATTTGTCTTTTCTCCTCTTTGTTGAATGATGAGGATGGAGATGAAGAGCAATTTGAGGGTTTGAATTTCTTTTATTTTTCTCTTTTATTTTTTTTTAGTAATTTCTTTATTATTGCTTATTAGTTAGATTTACATTCATGCTTGTAGTGTAGATTTATTTTCTTATCTTTTTGTTTCATTTACACTTTAATTTGTAGAGTAGATTTATTTTCTTATATTTAATTTTTGCAATTTATTTTGTAGTTTAGATTTTAATTCTTTGTAGTTAGATTTAATTCTTGTTCATAATTTAGATTTTTCTTTTATTTTTATTTTTGTAATTAGTTCTTTTTCTTCTTGTTTTTATTTCTTAAGATATGAAATTAATTCTTATAGGAATCTTAGAAAATATATGAAACTAGTCTAATTTCCTTTATATTGTATGGATTATTCTCTTACACTTAAAATGTTCATGTTTAGAATAATCAACTAGAAAACTAATTGGTAGAAGATGAATTTAATAATCTATGCTTATCATAAATAGTTTGATAGGTTATGCTTATGAATTCTAGGATTACTATCTTGTTGTTGTTCTTATCATGAATAGTAATATTGACTTAGATGGTAATTTGATAGGTTATACTTTCCTTAAATGGTTTGATAGTCTATGCTTAATAAACCTAAGTTGAAATATGATAAAAAAGAATAGTTTGTATTTTGTAATTAAGATTAGCTAGTGGATTAAATTCTAGGTTTCTCATATCTTAATTGAATCCTCCATCTTGACTTTCTTGCATTTTCTTTTCATTCTTGATTTTACTTCTTGATTTTATTTATTCTTCTTTCTTCCCTTATGATTTCATTTATTCTTTGATTCTTATTTCTTTTCTCTAAAATTCAATTTATTGTCTCTTGCATATATTCACAATAATCAGTCATCACAATCACACTTATTCTTTAATCCTATTTTTTTCATACAAACAATATAAGAACCTATTCTAATAATCTCTTAAAATCACCTTCCTCGTAGGATCGATAACTTTTTATACTATAACTTGATCAATTGTGCACTTGTAATTTTGGTACATAATTATGCCGCATCAAGTTTTTGACACCGTTGCTGGGAAGGGTGCTAAAATAGGATTTTATTATTTTGGTTCTTTAACTTGTGTGTTTTCTTGTGAAGGAACCGCTTGGAGCTTAAAAATCTTGGATTGAAGATCAAGAACTTGGAGAATTGCTTTCGGGTAAGTCTTCTTTCTAGCATTTTCAATTCCATCCTTTTTAGTTAGCTTCACAATTAGAGACAATTAGGATTAAAAAAGATTTTATTTTTATTGACCATAATAAAATTCACCTTTCACTTGGACATTAACTAACAAGATAATAAATTCAAATAAGAGCTTTCTTCTCATATTTGATTGTTGTTGACCATAATTAAAAAATATATATATAAAGATTTTTTTTATCATCCTTTTTAGTCGCTTTTAATTTCTAGGGTTGCATTTCATATAGTATGTAGGAATTCACCAAAGTGATTGTAGCACTTGATTTGGCACATACTTAAAACATTTTTAAGGGCAAAACCCCATAATCAAGATAAGGTAAGGGATTTCATCACCCTTTTCTTAGCCCACAAATCACTAATTCCTCACTTCACAAACCCAAGCCTTCTAAAACTCATTAGACGTTGACCCCTAATGACTCGAGCTCAATAAAGAGCAAGAAATCCTTAAGTGAACCGGTTTAAGTTTCCTCAGATTAGTTGGTGTCTAAGACAAGGATTAGGGATTACGTAAAGCGCTCCACAAGGAATGAGGTACTTAATTGATCTCTGATCACCCTCTAGTACTATCATTACCTGGCTAACTACCTGGGTAAAACTTTAATCTTTTCACTGTAGGAGTTTTTGGTTAGGAGCTGGTCTAGTTGAGTTAGGCTAAACCCTAGAATTAGAATGATTGAAAAGTGATTGCTTTGATTTGTTTTAGTTAGGTTTTCTCTATCTTTTTCTTCTTAAAAAAATAATTTTCTTTCTTTCCTTAAAATTAAAAAAAAAGTTGTTTTAGTATATGCAAACTTGGGTTAGGGATAATTCTCATCGTTTAATTCGTGTTAAACCAATCCAAGAAATAGCAAATCAATCCGTTCTCCAGGATATGTGTTACTCTACCAGAAATGCAATTCCATCTTGCATAAGGCTTCCCGAAGTAAATGGAGTAAATTTTAAGCTTAGACCACATTACATAAACATGCTTACCAAATTCCTTGGTAATGAAACAGAAGATGCTTATATTTTTATCTCGGAATTTGAGGAAGTGTGTATTATGATTAAAATAAGAGAATTAACTGAAGATACACTTAAGCTTAGATTTATTCCATTTACTCTTAAGGACAAAGCTAAAAAATGGCTGTATAACTTACCGATAAATTCCATCTCAACTTGGGAGGAATTTGTCACCGTTTTTCTCAAAAATATTTTCCCTATTCATAAAACAGTAAAGCTTAAGAACAGTATTCAAAACTTTAAAATTATCCCAGGGGAGCTATTTTGGAAATACTTTGACCGATTCAAAGATCTTTTAATCCAATATCCTCATCATGGTCTAGAGAAATGGTGATTGTGCCAAGTCATATATGAAGGATTGGACTATTCTTCAAAAACATCTTTAGAATCGATGTGTCAGGGAGATTTTATGAGGAAAAACGTTGATAAAGTTTGGGAATTCCTAGAGAGTCTATCCAAGAAAACAATGCAGTGGGAACACTGTGAAGACAGGGTTTCATCAGTTCCCTAATCTAAGTCTAGTGGTCTTTCCCTAGAGTTAAATACTGCTTCTGAAGCAAAGATGGAAACAATTCTGCGGAGGTTAGAAGCCTTGGAAGTTAAGGAACGAGCTCCAGCTCAAATCAATCATGTTTCTGCCCCGGGATATCATAACTGCTAGTCTTCTACCCACGTATTAGAGGAATGCCCTCTCTTAGGAAACAACCATGCATTAGAACAGATGAACGTTGTATTCCAGCGCCCTAGAAATAATCCATTTTCTCCAACCTACAATCCAGGTTGGAGAAATCATCCAACTCTGCATGGAATCAAGAAAATTCTCCTAGAAATCAAAACTTTATTCCCGCGTCGAGCCAACAATTCCCTAGGGGAAATACACTTCCATTCAACGCACCAAACAATTTTCAACAAGCTAACCCAGTTTTTCCAAACCAACATCCTCATCCTCACCAACCTACAAATCTTTTAAATTCTGATCATGACAAACATTTGAGTATCTTAGAAAAGGGTTTAGAAGCTATGATCAAAGCTTTTACACAAACTACCAACATGTTGACTCAGTCATCCACCATTCTAAATTCCTTCACGCAAATAACCGGCCAAATACTCAACTCGAACACTCAAGCCATAGCCCGGTTAGAAACCCAACTTGGGCAACTAGCCACTGCCGTGAGTGAGAGAGAAAAAGGAAAATTTCCAAGTTAACCTGTTGCAAACCCTAAAGACAATGGATCCAGCTCATGTGAATGCAGTTCACACTCTAAGATCAGGGAAACAAATAGACAATCAAGTTAGAATGCCATCGGATCAAACCCCTTCTCCCATCCAACACACTCCTTCCGATGACCAAAATGCTGAACATGAGATTGAGCCTGATCTAGTTAGGTATAGTCCCATCGCCCCCTTTCCAGATAGATTCAAACCTAAGAAAAACTCCCCGTAGGTTGAGAAAATCCTAACAACGTTTAAACAGGTCAAGATCAGCATCCCTCTCCTAGATGCAATCGAACAAATCCCTTCTTATGCAAAGTTCTTGAAGGACTTATGCACTAAGAAAAGAACCACCAACGTCCCCAAGAAAGTCTTCTTAGCTGCCAATCTCAGTGAAATTTTTTCAAAACCCATGCCGTTAAAATACAAGGACCCTAGTTGTCCCATAATTCTATGCGTCATAGGTAACACTCACATTGATAAGGCACTTCTAGACTTGGGAGCCGGCGTCAAATTCCTTCCTTATCAAGTCTATCAACAGCTAGGTATAGGAGAACTTAAACCGATAAGATGCACTCTACAGTTAGCTGATAGATCTGTAAAAATTCCCAAAGGAGAGATAGAGGATGTTCTGATCAAAGTTGGAGAGTTTATTTTCCCTGTTGATTTTATTATCTTGGAAACGCAGCCCGTTTCCAATCTCAAAAGTCAGATCCCTGTCATTCTAGAAAGATAGTTCTTAGCCACCCCAAATGCTTTGATCAATTGTAGAATCGGTCAAATGAAACTATCTTTTGGGAACATGACTGTTGACCTCAATATTTTCAACTTAGGAAGGCAACCTAGTGATCCATCTGATCAACCAATGGAAGTGAATTTTTTTAGGGAATATCAAGTGAGCAACAAGAGGGAGAGTATGAGTCAGATTCAAGTGCCTCTGACTTCATGATTGAGGAGTTTTCTGATGACGAACTAGAGTTAGATCTGCTGGTCAATCATGTTTCTACTGTTGGTTGGCAACGAGAACCTTTGGAAATAGAACCCCGAGTCGCCCATCTGTGGAGGAACCCCCTAAGTTAGAGCTCAAACCTCTACCTAAAAATTTAGAGTATGCCTACTTAGGGGAGAACGAGTCTTTACCAGTTATCATTTCTTCTGATTTGACTACCGGTCAAAAGGAAGCTCTCTTAGATGTTTTAAGAGAGAATAGGAAAGCCATTGGATGGACCATGGCTGATATCAAAAGGATTAGTCCAACCATTGTTCAACACCGAATCCATTTGATAGATGATGCCAAACCTACTAGAGATCCTCAACGTAGGTTAAACCCAGTGATGAAAGAAGCTGTTAGGAAAGACATTTTGAAATGTCTTGATATGGGATCATTTATCCCATTTCTGATAGTTCATGGGTGAGTCTGGTCCAAGTTATTCCAAAGAAATCTAGGATCACCGTGATCCAAAATGAGGCTAATGAGCTGATTCCCACTCGAATCCAAACTAGATGGCGAGTTTGTATTGACTACAGAAAACTTAACTTAGCCACTCAGAAAGATCACTTCCCTCTTCCTTTCATTGACCAAATGTTAGAGCGTTTATAAGGACACGAGTTCTACTGTTTCCTGGATGGATATTCAGGTTACAATCAAATCCCTATCGCTTTGAAAGATCAGGAGAAAACCACCTTCACTTGCCCGTATGGAACATTCGCATACCGACGCATGCCTTTTGGCCTGTGCAACGTACCAGCCACATTCCAACGTTGCATGATCAGCATTTTTTTCGACATGATAGATCGATTTTCAAAATTTTCATGGACGACTTTTCTATTTTTGGTTACACATTTTCCCAATGTTTGCATCATCATAAACTGGTCCTAGAACGATGTAGGGAGAAAAATCTGACTCTCAATTGGGAGAAATGTCATTTCATGGTCAAACAATGCATTGTCTTGGGATATGTAGTGTCTAATAGGGGAATCGAAGTGGACAAAGCTAAGGTAGATCTCATTTCCAATCTCCTTCCTCCCAAAACAGTCAAAGATGTCAGATTGTTTCTTGGTCATGCTGGTTTTTACCGACGTTTCATCAAGGATTACAGTAAAATTACTAGACCCTTGACCAATCTCTTAGCCAAGAATACATCATTTGTCTTCTCTCCTGATTGTCTCAAAGCTTTTGAATATCTAAAAAAGGAGCTAACCACAGCTCCTATCAATTGTGCATTTGTAATTTTGGTACATAATTATACCGCATCAGGAGCATATATAATTAATCTTATTGTTCAAGAGGGTTTAAAAGTTATCACTAAAGATATTGAAAAGGAAGGCTTAGTGTTAAGTATGTTACATGTTCACCAAAAATGGAGGAGAATTTTTATCATGTTGCTAAAAAAGCTAATGTGGAAAAGGAAAAATATCTTGTTCTAGATTGTTGCACCCGATGGAATTCTACTTATCTAATGTTGAGGATTGCTTTAAAGTATAAAGTGGCTTTTAATAGATTTGAGCTTAGAGATGATAAATATCTTCATTGTCCCTCGGAGGAAGAATGGATCATGTTGAAACATTGAGTTAATGTTTAAAACATTTTTATGATGCAACAAATCTCCTCTCCGGCACTATTTATCCTACTTGCAATCTTTTGTTTGAAGAATTTTGTGAAATTCATTTGCTTCTTATAGAGTGGTTAAAAGTGATGATGATACAATTATGGCTATGGCTTTTGCAATGAAAAGAAAATTTGATAAATATTGGGATATGTGCAATAAGATTTTTGCGATTGCTACTTTTCTTGATCCAAGATACAAAATGATTGCAATCAAAAATTTCTTTGGCTTGATTTATGGCATCGTGACGCCCCTGTTTTCACACATGGCTGCAATCCAAGGTGAACCCAGAGATGTCAAACCTGCCATGTATCCACACTGTGCAACAACAAGTTTCACCAATCACAGTAATATCCTCTAGTGGGATCAAATAAAAGCGTAGGTACAAATCAGGTAAAAAAGTAGAACAATAATAATAGATATGATACAAAGGATGATATCTCATAAATAAAGGTCATGTCTCAACTGAAAATAAACTGAAATACATATGGAGTCTGAAATAACATACGATGTCTCAACATGAATCAAAACGGAAAGTCGAACTAAGGCACATTGCCTTTACAAAATGAAACTAAACTCTAAGTCTGAATAAAATTTAAAACTACAGTGGAGCCTCTAATAAATCTCTCGGGACGACGACTATGCAAGAACCCCATCATCCTGCGGCTCTCTGGAACTCCGAGCTACCTGAAAGGGTGTTTTTAAAAGAAAAAGAAACAACAACAAAAGCATCAGAGCACTACAACAAGATTATCCCCATCCGCCCCTAGGGGAAGGGCTGCTAGGATGGAGTAGAGGCTCTATCTATTAAGCATAGTCTACCTATATTATTTTACCCGTATCTAGCGGAATTAACATTTAGACACCTACAAAACGAGATGTAGTACGTCGAGCGAAGTAATCCAAACAAGGAAACCCTCATGTATATACCATATGTCCCGAATCGTAAACATCTAAACATTAATACCGAAATAAGAATAAACAATCTAATAAAACCAATAATTAGAGATCCATAACACGAGACTGGTACGTCGAACGAAATAATCCAAACAAGGAAACCCTCATGTATATACCATATGTCCCAAATTGTGAATCTCTAATCGTTGATCCCAACTAAGAAAAAAAGAAGATAATAAAAGAAATAAGATATCAACACATCGTATTTATAATATCTTCCACAATCACTGGGGAGATAGAATAAAATACCAACACATAATTTTGTATACTTTCAAAAGTAACGTATCTCAGTTATATAATTCACTGATAGGTCGCATTTATAATCGGCATCTGTCATACTTAGGCTATCAAGTAATTGTCTCAGTATGACGGACACCTTATAGGTATCCTGAACTGTGTACACGGCTCATTAGTCTCATCGCGATCTCAGTGCATAACATGAGTGCGGGACGGACTTACAAAATAGGCATACTAGAAATACGGCTCACGAGCCTCATAGTACCCTAGTACGGGATGGACAGCTAGATCAAGCCTCCTAAAATCTGACTCAATGGCCTGTATATGTGGAATATCGATGCACTACATCATGTAGTACTGAACTGAGCTCATTAACGATATCCACCTTGTAGGCGTATAAAATTGCCTATAGGTCCCACAATACAGCTCGACGACGCTAATTCGACCAAATCGACCATCGGGCGACGTATCCAAACAAGACCGTTAGCTCGCCAACGCCAAAGCCAAGCCATACGCAACGGAGCAGATTAACGAGGCGACGAAGCCAACAAATCGCACCCAAGCATTGGAACGCATCCACTCGCACGCGAAATCAAACCAACGTTTCGGGG
>BQKN01066314.1:487466-556815 GCA_022839385.1 Asparagus kiusianus | reverse complement strand
GAAATCTGAAACGGCGATTCAGGTTAAGGCACAATCGTTACAGCCTTAGAAGCAGGTTCAATCTCCGGCGAGCCAACTCAAATCGCCGATGATCCCTACAATTGCTCCGGGAGATCCTACAGAACCATCCCGAAGAAGGAGGTCAATTTTGGAACGCCTCGGTCCAATCCCCGATGAAAGAGGCAAGGCTCCAGTTCAAGAACGTTTGGGCCCGATGAAGAAGCCCCGAACGAATCAACATGCTGGGGGTCGCCACAACCCTCAACATGACAAGGAGTTTACGGCACCCAAGCGCACTACCTTGCGCATTGAAGTTCGAGAGCCCACTGAAGATTCACGCCAACAAAGGCATGTGTCGAGGCGAGTGACTCTCGAAAGCCCAAAGAAGGCAATTCGCCCCCAGAAGGAAACGTTGTCGTCCGATGACGATAACGTTATACCTGGGAAATCGTGCCATCACGCGATAGGTTACTCCGACTTTCATACATATATATTTTTAAGATTTGTCTTCTGTTTTAGAAACTAAATACATATATATTTCATTTGGCACTATTTTGGTTAAATTTGGCATTTATTTTCTATTTCAAAATCTCACTTAAACATGATACAATTGTTGTAGTTTTCTGCAGAAAATATTTATTCTGTATCACTTAAATTTTTCATATATAAATAAAATTATGAAAAACCCTAATAATCATGATTATGATACTATCATAAACAACAAGAAAAAAATTACTAATCTAGCATTGGTTTATGTTTTAATATCAAAAATTTAAATTTTATCACATCATGTTAAGATTCAAGCATGAAAACACATATTCAACATCATATTAAACATCTAACTAGTTATTTAACTATGGGGAATGGTTTGGGTGAAGATAATCTTGCCTTAGATGTTGTTCTAAGCCTTTGAAATAACCAGCAACCAAAAAGAAGTGCAACCAAGCCGTTTTCCTCTTGCTACACGTTGATGATCTCGCCCTCGTGTCGATATTTGCTTCACAAAGCTCTCAAAATTCTTAACTTTAGGGCTAGGGATTTAGAGAGAGGAAGAGGGACTACTAAGGTTTGAAACTCTGATGTAAGGATATAAATTTTTATGAAAACACATGATTATATATATGCAAACCCGAACTAAACCCGTTTGACCCGAACTAGGAATCCTAATCTGACTAGGAAAATGACCTTTGGTATTTTGGCCATAACTTTCTCATCTGATCTCATAATGAGGTGATTAAAGATTTTTTGAAAAGATATTGAAAATACCTACAACTTTGGTCATTTGAGTTTTCTTAGATTCTAAGTCTTTCATAGTTTAAAATCTATAAACTCTTAACTAGTCATTTTTCCTAGATTTTTCTCGTGCATGTTTTGTGCATTTGCACTCATATATTCATATATGTATTGAATTGATCTCAAATCAATTCCTAGCATACTCAAATATCAATAAGCGTTATTTATCATGATATAACATTTTTATTATTATATGTCATAATCATTCAGAATTATGGGGTTTTACATTCTCCCCCAATTAAAAGAATTTCGTCCTCGAAATTCCGCATTCGTATCTTAGAGATTAATAATACCAGAAAAGCACGTTGAGGGAATAATCTAGACAAGGAAACCCTCACATACACATCTCGCTTCATTCGTCTCCAGATATGAACATAGCAATGTCTACATTTAACAATCTAAGATGCCAATATTTTCACTTAACCCCTAACTAAACGGAACTAGTACGTCGGGAGAAATATCCAGACATGGAACCCCCCATATATATACCATGTGTTCCGAATGATTAGAAGTTAAGTGTCAATACCTCCATTCTAGCGTTAAATGTAAATATATAACCATACAAATAATTACATAAATAAATCAATCCACCTTCTCAATAGGTGCAGGTAGTCGCGATGCATAACATCTTCGCGCTCCCGAGAATCATCCTCAATGTCTATACTTAACAGTCTAAAATGCAAATACCCCCACTTAACCCCTAACTAAATGGAACAAGTACATCGAGCAAAAAATCCAAACAAGGAACCCCTCATATATATACTATATGTTCCGAGTACTTAGGAGTTAAGTGTTAATACCATCATTTTAGTGTTTAAGTATAAACATTACCATACAGGTTGCCACAAATCATAAATAAGTCATACTAAATTTAATTTACCTGTTCAAACAGGTGTGGATAGTCATGACGTATATCCTCTTCGTGTTCCCAAGAAGCCTCCTCAGCTCCTCTCCGATTCCACTGAACTTTAACTAAAGGTATCACATTGTTTCTCAACTTCTTGTCCTCCTTGGCAAGAATACATATAGGAATTTCAATAGTAGTTAGATCCTCTTGAATCTCGATCTCTAGTGCGTCTAATACTTGCTGCTCCTCCTCATCACGTAGGTGCTTCTTAAGCATCGAAACATGAAAAACATCGTGTATGCTCGACATGGATGCTGATAGGTCTAGCCGATATGAAACAGCCCCTATGCACTCAATAATCAGGAATGGTCCAATATACCTCAGGGCAAGTTTTCCTCATCTGCCAAAACGCTGAACTCCCTTCATTGGTGATATTTTCAATAACACATAGTCTCTAACTTGGAACTCTAACGGTCATCGCCTATGATCTGCATAACTCTTCTGACGACTCTGTGCTGTAAAAATGCGCTCTCGAATGACTGCTACCTTTTTCGTAGTTTGTCTCACAAGTTCTGGTCCAAGCAATAGGTGTCCTCTGGTTCTGCCCAACAAATAGGTGATCTACAAGGCCTCCCGTACAATGCTTCATACGGTGTCATCCCAATAGTCGCTTGGTAGCTATTATTATAAACGAATTCGATTAATGGGATGTGGTCCTCCCAGCTACCCTAGAAATCAATGACACATGTCCTCCAATATTTGGTATACTCTCTCCGTCTGCCCATCTGTCTATGGGTGAAACACACTAGAATAAGATAATCTGCAACCGAAAGAGTTCTGGAAGCTTCTCCAAAAATGTGAAGTGAAAACCGAGCATCGATCTGACACAATCGTCTCTGGAACTCCATGTAATCTCATGATCTCCTGAATAAATATCCGTGCATATGTCTTTGCCGTGTATGTCGTCTTTACTGGTATGAAATGTGCTGACTTTATCAACCGATCTACTACCACCCAAACTGAATCATTCCCCTTCTTCGATCTCGGCAATCCTATAATGAAGTCCATAGAAATATCTGTCCACTTCTACTCCGGAATGGGTAAAGGCTGTAGGGTTCCTGCCGGTCTTTGATGTTCTGCCTTAACTTGCTGGCAAGTAAAGCACTTAGCTACATATTCTGTAATCTCTCTACGCATGCCGCTCCACCAAAAATGTCTCTTCAGATCCTTGTACATTTTCGTTGTACCTAGATGCACTGTATACCTGGTACGATGCGCTTCGTCGAATAAATCCTTCTTCAGCTGAGCATTAGCTGGCATTACTAATCGGTCCTTCATCCGAAGTCCTCCATCTGCTCTAACGGTCCAATCAGTCTTTGGCTCTTTGGAAATCTCCCCCTTTTGGGCTTGAATCCAAGAGTCGTCCAACTGAGTTCTGACCACTCTGTCACTCCAAGATGGCTGTACGAATAAAGCTCCCAAAAATGTGCTGCTTTCGCCAATCTCTGGTCTAAAGTCGAACTGACTAAGTGTGTGGAGATCTTGATATAACGAACATCTCAGAGTTGCAATCCTGTGACGACGCTTCCTACTCAATGCGTCTGCTACGACATTCGCCTTCCCCGAGTGATACTGAATCGCGAACTCATAATCCTTAATGAACTCAACCCATCATCGCTGTCTCTGATTTAGTTCCTTCTGAGAGAAGAGGTACTTCAAGCTTTGATGATCTGTGAATAGCTCAAACTATACCCCGTACAGGTAGTGTCTCCATGTCTTCAATGCGAAGACCACTACTGCTAGCTCCAAGTCATGTGTGTGATAGTTCTGTTCATGCGTTCTCAACTAACACGAAATATATGCTACTACCCTCTGGGTCTGCATCAAAACACCTCCTAGACCCGCTAACGATGCATCTGTGTAGACTAGGAAGGTCTTATCACTGTTAGGAATGGTCAAAACTGGCGCTGTAGTCAACTTAGCCTTCAAAGTCTTAAAGGCCTCCTAGCATTCCGTGCTCCAAACAAAAGGTACTCCCTTTTTCATAAGGCATGTAAGTGATGTGGCTATTTTTGAGAAGCCTTGAATAAACTTCCTGTAATAGCCAGCCAAACCTAAAAAGCTACGGATCTCGGTAATTGTCGTCGGCGGCTCCCAATCAAGTACTACCGTAACCTTAGCTGGATCCACTGCAATGCCCTCTCTGTTGATGACGTGGCCTAAAAATATGACCTCGGATAGCCAAAACTTGCACTTGCTGAATTTGGCATATAGCTAGTGCTCCCGCAAAGTCTGAAATGCTAATTGAAGGTGCTGCTCGTGCTCTGCCTCTGACCTCGAATAGATCAGAATGTCATCGATGAATACTATTACGAACTAGTCCATGTATAGATGAAAAACCCGATTCATCAAATCCATGAATACCGCAGGTGCATTGGTTAGCCCAAATGGCATGACAAGAAACTCGAAGGACCCATAACGAGTCAGAAAGGTGGTCTTGGGAATATCCATCTCCCGAACCCATAACTGATGATAGAAAGAACAAAGATCAATCTTCGAGAACTGCTGTGCTCCCTGAAGCTGGTCGAACAAGTCATCAATCCTCGGTAATGGATACCTATTTCGGATAGTGATATTTTTCAACTCTCGATAATCTATACAAAGACGTATACTGTCGTCCTTCTTCTTCATGAAAAAGACCGGCGCCCCTCATGGAGAATGACTCCGGCGAATAAAACCCTGAGACAACAACTCGTCCAGCTGAGTCTGTAGCTCCCTCATCTCAGCAGGTGCCATACGATAGGGAGCTCGAGATATTGGTGCTGTGCCTGGCTGCAACTTGATGCAGAACTCAACCTCTCTCACAGGAGGTAGCCCCGGTATGTCCTGAATGACATCCGAAAAATCTGAGACAATCCTAGTCTCGTACAAATCAGCATTCCGATCTCTCAGCATCACCTCCTTGATATAAACCAGAAATAACTCCGCAAACCGGTTGCCCTGTGAGGTCGCTACGATCAACTTAGACCCATCGGACGCTCACAAACTGACTGTTTTCGAAAAACAGTCAATACTAACATAGTAGGATGATAACCAATCCATACCGAGAATGACATCGAAATCCGACATCCGCAAGACGATCAAATCTATGATAAACTAGGACTCATCTAAGCTGATGACACATCTCCTACAGACGTTCTCTAATAGAGATACCTCTCCTAAGGGAGTAGAGACGGATAACAGAATATCTAAATGATGTGCGACTGACTAGAGCCTATCCATGAAGGCATGAGATATAAAAGAATGGGAAGCTCCGGAATCGAACAAGATCTGAGCTGGAAAAGAGTTTACTAAGAAAGTAACTTCTACTATAGCTCCGCTCGCACCATGATCACGTGGTATGACTGCATAAACTCTGCCAGTGGCTGGCGACTGCTGAACTATCGATGGTGGAGTATACGAGACTATCTGTCCCTCGGGAATCTCCTGAATCGTGCTAATCTGGCCTACTGGCCCCTCAATCCTAGGAACAGCTAGCGGTGCCTCAATCCTCTGCTGTGACTGCTGGCCGTAACCGCGGCCCTGCTAATACTGACCCTGACTAGGGTTCTGCTGCTGACCGTGTCCACGATTCTGCTGCTGGCCCTGGCCTCTGCCCTGCTAGCCTCCTGCTACCGCACTGCGATAGTCCTTGGCCTTATACCTGATCCTGTTGCAGTTATAGCATGCACCCTGAATTTTGCGCTGCGGTGGTGCTCTCGAGTCATGTTGTGCTCCCTTCTTGAACTTGCCCTACTGATGGTGATGAAAGTCCTTACCCCGCTGCTGGGGTCCTCCTAGTCCGACAAAAGGTCTCTTACCCTTGCCCTTGTTATTCTGCTGTCCAGACTTATTGTTGCCTTCCTTGTTCTTTTGGAACATCGTAGTCTCTGTCTCCTGTGATATAGCTACATCTGCTACCTCTCGGACTGAATGAAATCTTCTGGAAACTAGGTAACGGCGAAAACTTAGGCGAAGTCCCATAAGAAACATCTACGCCTGGCGCTCTCCTGACTGCCATATGCCCGTGAAACGTAGAAGACTCATAAATCGGCTCTCATAGTCAGCCATAGACATATCTCCCTGCTCTAGCTTAGATAACTCTAGCTCTTTCCCGGCCCGTGCCGCGGAAGAGATGTACTGCTCATCGAAGAAATACACGAAATCCTCCCAAGTGAGGGTCATCCGATGATCCGGAGTGAACTGAAGCCTGTACCATCCTCCTGCATCACCCTTCAGGCTAAAAGCTGCCAGCCTCTACTTCTGCACTGAGTTGACGTTAAGTAAATCCAGAATGTTATTCACGTCCTCCTTCCACTTGTGGGCTACAAGCGAATCTGATGATCCCTGAAACTCTAGTGCCCTCATATTCTGGTAGCGCTCCACTAAACGGAGCCAAGCCTCTTGCTCTACGGCTGTAACTGATAGTGGGGTGAGTCCTGGTGTGGTCTCTGGAGACTCCTTTGTGATGGGGTTGGCTGGAATAACTGACGGTGGGACCACAGGTGGTGGTGTATCTGGCGGCATGCGATTTTCCACTTGCTCCTCAAGCGCTACTAGCCTTGCTGTAATAGGTGCCATAAGGTCTATCAAATACTAGGGAGCCTGCTGTGGCTCGGGTGGAGCCTGCTGCGGCTCGGGTGGAGCCTACTGCTGCTCGGTTTCTGGTTCAGTCTGTCCTTCTCCCTGAGTACGGAATCCTCTTCGTCCATGTCCTCCTCCGGCCATCTATACATTCGGAATATAAGGTACAGTATTAAGACCTCAGGCAAAAGATATAACACATAACAATATGAAAATCGTATCACTTATCATTCACGTAAATACTTTTCAATCAAAGTATGATAGTCATAAAAAAATTTGTAATTTTCGAGGTATACGTATATATCATCCTCACTCATTCTAGAAATTCCTAGCGGACTCTATAAATGAATCCTAAGAAACTCTATACTAGCTCCATGACTCAACACAGAATGATCCTAAGGATACTGGAACTAGAGCTCTGATACCAACTGTGACGCCCATGTTTTCACACATGGCTGCAGTCCAAGGTGAACCTAGAGATGTCAAACCTGCCATGCACCCACACTATGCAACAATAAGTTTCACCAATCATAGTAATATCCTCTAGTGGGATCAAATAAAAGTGTAGGTACAAAACAGGCAAAGAATTAGAACAATAATAATAGACATGATAAAGAGGATGATATCTCATAAATAAAGGTCATGTGTCAACTAAAATAAACTGAAATACATATAGAGTCTAAGATAACATATGATGTCTCAACATGAATCAAAATGGAAAGTCGAACTAAGGCACATTGCCTTTACAAAATGAAACTAAACTCTAAGTCTGAATAAAATTTAAAACTACAGTGGAGCCTCTAATAAATCTCTCGGGACGGCGACTATGCAAGAACTACATCATCCTACGGCTCTCTGGAACTCCGAGCTACCTGAAAGGGTGTATTTAAAAGAAAAAAAAAACAACAACAAGAGCGTCAGAGCGCTACAGCAAGATTACCCGCATCCGCCCTCAGGGGAAGGGCTGTTAGGATGGAGTGGAGGCTCTATCTATTAAGCATAGTCTACCTATATCATTTTCCCCGTATCTAGTGGAATTAATATTTAGACACCTACAAAACGAGACATAGTACGTCAAGCGAAATAATCCAAACAAGGAAACCCTCATGTATATACCATATGTCCCAAATCGTAACATCTAAACATTAATACCAAAATAAGAATAAACAATCTAATGAAACCAATAATTAGAGAACCATAACACGAGACTGGTACGTCGAGCAAAATAATCCAAATAAGGAAACCCTCATGTATATACCATATGTCCCAAATTGTGAATCTCTAATCATTGATCCCAACTAAGAAAAAAAAGACAGTAAAAGAAATAAGATATCAACACATCGTATTTATAATATCTTCCACAGTCACTGGAGAGATAGAATAAAATACCAACACATAATTTTGTATACTTTCAAAAGTAACGTATCCTAGTTATATAGTTCACTGATAGGTCATATTTATAATCGGTATCTGTCATACTTAGGCTATCAAGTAATTGTCTCAGTACGACAGACTACCCTATAGGTATCCTGAACTATGTACACGGCTCATTAGTCTCATCGCGATCTTAGTGTATAACATAAGTGCGGGACGGACTACCAAATAGGCATCCTAGAAATATAGTTCACGAGCCTTATCGTACCCTAGTACGGGATGGACGGGTAGATTAAGCCTCCTAAAATCCGACTCAATAGCCTATACATGTGGAATATCGACGCACTACCTTATGTAGTACTGAACTGAGCTCATCAACGATATCCACCTCAAATAAATCTTTGTACCTCTGGCATGTCGATATACTATCCCATATAATACTAAGCTATGCTCATCAATGATAGTTACCTCATGTATAAACTGTGTATATCTGATGTGTCAACGTACTATCCCATATAGTACTAAGCTGTGCTCATCAATGACATCCAACATGTATATGAACTATATCTAATTCAAATATGATCAAATCAAAATTTATCATAATCTCCTTAGGATTCTTAAATGTATAATATAACATATTCATGACTATACGTATAACATCAAGCGGCTCAAAACTCCGTGAATGCACCTCAAAACGGTGCAACACAGCTCCACAAAACGAGCAGGAAAAACAGACGTGATATCTATTAGTAAAACAAGCATATCTTTCTCTAGGAAAATTATTTTTACAAATGTTTTTCTATTTTAAAAACTAGATTCACACATCTTTCAGATGATATATGTTTGGTTCAGTTTAGAGTTTATTTGTTATCCCAAATCTTTAGCTAAATATTATATATGTGCAGCCGTTTTTCTACAGGATATGTTGTTAGTAAAAAGATCATATCTTTCTCTATACAAATGATTTTTAAGATTTGTCTTCTTTTTTAGAAACTAGATACATATATATTTCATTTGGCATTGGTTTGATTAAATTTGGAGTTTATTTTATATTTCAAAATCTTAGTTAAACATGATATAATTGCTACAGTTTTCTATAGAAAATATTTATTTAGTACATCACTTAAATTTCTCATATATAAATTAAATTATGAAAAACCCTAATGATCATGATCATGATACTATTATAAACAGCAAGAAAAAAATTATTAATCTAGTATTGGTTTATGTTTTAACATCAAAAATTTAAATTTTATCACATCATGTTAAGATTCAAGCATGAAAACACATATTCAACATCATATTAAACATCTAACTAGTTATTTAATTGTGGGGAAGGGTTTGGATGAAGATAGTATTACCTTAGACATTGTTCTAAGCCTCTAAAATAACCAGCAACCAAAAAGAAGTGCAACCAAGTTGTTTTTCCCTTGCTACACGTTGATGATCTCGCCCTCGTGTCGATATTTGTTTCACAAAGCTCTCAAAATTCTCAACTTTAGGGCTAGGGATTTAGAGAGAGGAAGAAGGTCTACTAAGGTTTGAAACTCTAATGTAAGGATATAAATTTTTGTGAAAACACATGATTATATATATGCAAACCCGAACTAAACCCGTTTGACCCGACCAGGGATCCTATTCTGACTAGGAAAATGACCTTTGGTATTTTGGCCATAACTTTCTCATCTGATCTCAGAATAACGTGATTAAAGATTTATTGAAAAGATGTTGAAAAGACCTACAACTTTGGTCTTTTGAGTTTTCCCAGATTCTAAGTGTATCATAGTGTAAAATCTATAAACGCTTAACTGGTCATTTTTCCCAGATTTTTCTTGTGCATGTTTTGTGCATTTGCACTCATATATTCATATATATGTATCGAATTGATCTCAAATCAATTCTTAGCATACTCAAATATCAATAAACGTTATTTATCATGATATAACATTTTTATTTTTATATTTCACAATCATTTAGAATTACGGGGTTTTACAAATGATATTTTACAAATGATTTATGGTGTGAATGGTGAAAAGTTTACAAATGATATTTTAGTTGTCATTAAGAAGACGCATGGAGAATATGCATTGAGGGAAAAAGTGGAATCTAAAAATGTCGAAAATGTTTCAAGCTCTCAAACAAAAGAAGTGGAAAGAGTTGGTGATAAAAGGAAATCAAGATTTGTAAAATTTGTTGAAACAATTGATAAAGAGCCTACAAAAACGGAATTAGATTTATATATGGAGGAGAGTATTATTACCACAAGGGATGATGAAAATATTGGAAAATTTAATATATTGAGTTAGTGGAAAGCAAACTTTGGGAAGTATCCTATACTAGCAAAAGTAGCAAGAGATGTTTTGGGCATACCTGCCTCGACTGTAGCATCCGAGTCCGTGTTTAGTACTGGGGGACATGTAATTCATTGTTATAAAAGCCGAATGACAACAGATACGGTGGAGGCATTGATATGCGCACAAGATTGGATTAAAGCGGAACAAGGAGGTAAAAAATAAATTTGTACAAAGTTTATCTTTTTATTTTTGGTTAATGAGCATCTAATGATTATATGTTTTTCTCTTTTTTTTTTGTAGTTACACAAGTTGAAACTACAAAGGGTGATGTACTTGATGTGGCTAAGACAGTGGATGACGATGACCCGGAGATTGTCGAGACCTTTGTAAAAGCATCATTAGGTATGTTATTTGACTCAATAAGAACATGACTTGAAACTTTTATTTCTCCATATTTAACAAGACAATTGTTCTTCTTTTTTTCTTTTTTTTTTGCAAGGTGACATCATGGAGGTCTATGACTCGGATGATGGGATTTGATTACATACAAATAATTCACTGACATTCTTGCTAGCTTTCAAATTATTTTACTGTAGAAACAAGTAGCCTGGAAGTTTAGAGTTGGGATTAAACTAACAACATATAAAATAGCGTGGAAGTTATTGTGTAGGTAAGCTCATTACTACTTACTCAAGAATTATAGACTTCAAACATGTTGCTAAATATATGTGATTCAAATTATGTTTCTGCAGTAAGGAAGTTTTATTTCAATGTTTAACATCATACAGTTTGCTCATTTCAATGTTTAACATCATATAGTTTTTGCTCATTAACTACAAATAATCAACTAACAATTTATGATTATGGCAGAGGCTCTTATCCATTTATATATATTAGTAGGATCAATGTTTACTTATCACAGATTTAAAGCCATCAAAAGCTTCACTTCTCTTGCATTGCCTCGACTCTAGTTTTCCCAATGGTTCTCATTGCCTGGACAATATAGATGAAATATAACAAAAAATAACCTTATTAAGAACTCCAGAATCAGAAGTAGACGATACAAATGTGATGGCCAACCCTTTATTTCCAAAACGACTAGCACGCCCAACCTATCAGAGAGAATGTCAAGGAACAAAAATCAAACATGTGAAATAAGGCAGTATATCAAACATTTGGTTAAACTAATAAATTACCCTGTGCAGGTAAGTATCTAGGTAACCAGGCATGTCGTAGTGTCAGATGGCTCAGCACGGGTGGGTCTACAATGACGCAGCAGAGAAGTTGCGAAAATGTTGTTCGTTCTTGATTCAAGAGTAGTGTCAGTTAACTCAGTTCTCTTTTTGTGAAATGTTTGTCATGGTTGTTTGAACTATTGTTTTAGCTGGTTGTATGAACTTATTGTGTCATTCAACATCTATTTGTGTCATGGTTGTCTGAACTTTGGTCCTCTTGTGAAATGTTGTGTCATGGTTGTCTTGTGAAATGTTTGTGTCATGGGTTGTGTTACTGAAGGTTTTGGATGAAGATTATGTCTAATAGATTTATGCTCAATTTTAGTAATTCTAATTATATGTGAATTAAAGAGAAGCCTACAACCACATACAGTTACCTATTTGGTTGTAATTCTAATTATACGTGAATATCCATTTATATCCGTGATCATATACAATCTGATTTTCAAATATCCGATCCATATCCGTTTTCAATAAGTGCGGATATGGTTAATGTTTTTCTTACCGAGAATGATCCGTATCCGTATCCGTTTATAAGAAGCGGATATGGATATGGTAAGTGTCATATCCGAACCGTATCCTTTCCGATAACACCCCTATTCTTTGACTACCTCTTCCTTTTATAATTCTTGTGCTTTTTGTACAAAGATTCGTGCGTGCGTAAGGAGTGTACGACGCTTCTGAATACGCTCCTCAAGAGTAGAACAGGTTCGTTTGACACGAACCCATTTGTTAGTTGACGGTTAGGAGGAGGACCCCAATGCTTGCTGTGGCAATGGCTTAGCCACTTGGCGCCTTATAAACTCTAGATCTGTTTAGTAGCAGAGTCCATCCACCTGCTCCAAAGCTTTAGCGAATTGACGGGCCAGACGTTGGCGGTGCCTCTGACGAGCCTCTCCATTAGCACTGGTACGCCTTCAACGGCAAACTCCTTGACCTTTGTGGAGTTGTCACAAGTGTCAGATCCGACTTTCTTAGAGGTCGGAGAGGAGTCTTTAATAGTATTCGGGCAAAGATTATCACCCCGAGTCTTCAGATCTGAAGGCCAATTAACCTTCTTCAAGAAAGTTGTCTTTCTGCGCTTACAAGGAGAGGAAGATCTAGAGGAGGAAGAGGAAGAGACATACTTCTCAAACTTCTACTGGTTAAATTCGTACTAGACCTCTTCATCTATGAGGATATTGATCAGCAGCTACGGCACGACAGCCTTGGCAGTATGGCTGTTGGCTCCCACTGTAGTCGTCGGCGTGTTCTTGTCGGAAATCAGTTTCATCTCTTTCGAATCTATTATAACTTCAGGCGTTACAACGATTCAAAATAAAGAAAATTTAGTCTTTTTATAAGACTTCTCTTATAATAAAAATAAAATAGATAACTTCCTAAGAACACACGCAGAGAGATCGTTTATCGGTCTTCTACTTTCATGGGATCTTTGCCGGTGTCGGGGTTTATCCATGGACCACTGACTGATCAGATTTGACTAAAAATTTCATTACCTCACAATGAAGAAAAAAAATTAAAGTGACTATCTCAACAATAGCAAGATAACCACTATTCTCGAGAATCACAGCTAGGTATGATCTCAAGGAAAACAGATGAACATGATGTAGATCTCTCGAACTCTTCTCCTCCTTGTGCTGAAGAACTCACCAAGATCCCTTCCTCCTCTCTAAAATTCATGCTCCTCACTCTTCAATTTTATAGAGCTTCACCAAGGCTCGAGAATTTCGGCTCTGTGCAAATGAATGCCCTAAGGCTGTATTTTTAGGCTTCGAGAGTTTGATTTTCGGATAAGAACAACCCATTCCCTCTTATCTTCAGTTGTAACCACTTAACCACGTTCTAAGATAGCTTCAAATTAGTTAGAAAAGATTTGGATTAGAATCAAGGTAGTTAACATCAAGGAAACAGAGAAAAACAGCAAAAATAACGTTTTTGGGGCCTAATACACAGTTTGTGTCTCGGCTGGCTGAGACACTTGTTGTGTCTCGGTTTTGTTTTGACTCTAACTTTCACATCCGATCTCAGAATAAGGTGAACCAAGATACATTGGAAAGATGATGAAGAGATCTACAACTTTTGTCCAATAAGAATTCTTTAGATTCAAATTGCATCATAGCCAAAACAGCTCTATCACGCCTGAGATGCACATTGTGTCTCGGCCTTGGCTGAGACACACATTATGTCTCGGCTTTGTTTTGGTTCTAACTTTCACGTGCAATCTCAGAATAATGAGATTAAAAGTGTGTTGGAAAGCTAGAGACAAGATATACAATCTCCTATGGGTGAATCATACATGGAATAGACAAGACACAAGTGACACTTCGTGTTTTGTGGGTGAAATGTAACTCCTGATCGAATCATCTTTTCGTCATTCTCCCGTGTTATTGAATCGTACGCTTTGTTGACTCACTTCATGCACTTGTTGGCATCAGATAATCCTCCTTCACTTGGATAATAATGTTCATTGTCTTCTTTCTATCTCGAGTTGTGTATGGGAACCAATACATAATTTTTGATGCCTATAGCCGCTTGCTTGGTACTGTGAGACCTAAATCCCCTGAGGAGTTTTTCTTTTGTGTCCAGCTCGTGGTGCTAGCTAGCCTCATTGTTGTTTAGCTTAGCCTCTAAGGCGACGACCCTTTTCTCCACTTCCTCCCTGACTAACTTCTCCTTAACTAGCTTAGCTAGCCAGTACAGCAGAGAGTTGTACATACGTCTAAACTGGGCGAACAGCTCCTCCTCCAACTAACCCCCCAAAACTATGTACGCCTTGAGAACCCCTTGTCCATTTCCCTTGTCCAACTAACCCCGCAAACTAAGTACGTCAAATGCAAGCCGATGCTTGGCATTTCCCTTAAGAACCCCTTGTCCATCGGGAGGGTGAATTGTTGGACGGCTCAGACTGGGGCAGTCGAAGATCCTAAGATTGAGGCCTCTTTGTTGAGAGGCACCACTGTGACGAACCTCTCACCCTCTGGGAGTTCCCTCTTAGGTGAACAGGGGCCCGGTGGCACTCCCATCAGCATGGTCTTCGCCTTCTCCCATCATCGGGGGTCGAGCTCGAAGTCCAATGACAGAAAGGACACTCGAAGCTTTCTAGTCCCTCGCTAGCCTCACCCACAATAGCCTTCGGAGCGGGCACTGCTTGCTCCTCAGCATCCCCAGAAGTCCCGATAGGCTCTTTACCTTGCCAGCGGGACGGTTCGGGCCCAGAGCTTGGGTCGACGGCCTCCTCAACTAGGGCTCCAATTTTAGCAATCTCAACTACTACCCCCCTCTGGCTTAGGAAGGGAAGAGTCATCGATAACGATGACCTCATCTGTCCAAGCATCTTGGATGGTCTACTATTGCTCTTCGATCGACTGTTGCTCTTCAGCCGGGTCGACTCTAACCTGCCCAGTCAGACTACTTGGCCCTTGGACCATCTTGGCCTTCACCCTCTACCTCCCTAGCATGACCTAAAGCCACCATCCTCCTCAGGGTCGAGATTTTTGCTCAACCTCTTCTGGAGCCTTGAGGCAGAGCCTGACTCCTCACCCTTCGAATCCCTCTTAGGGCCTTTTTCAAGGGGGAGGGCCAACATATAGGATCTGCGGAAGCACACACTAAACACTTGGGGGGGGGGGGGTGGGTGAATAATGTTATTTAAAATTTTACAAGATGAATTATAACTTGCAAGAACGAATAATAATAATCACAGAAATTGAACAATCATAAACAAGAGATTTATGTTGGTTCCACCACCCCAGGTGTATATTCAGATTAAAACCAATTACAAAATAAAACCTGACCAATTTACAAGTCTCTGCAAATTTTAATATCAATCTCTACATCAAGAGATCTCCTCTCACACTAGAGAGAAACATTCTTTGAAGAAATGTACAAATTTCTATAAGCCTTGATGTGAATGTGAAGTGCAGCAGTTGTAGGTGTATAAAACTGCCTATAGGTCCCTTAACACAGCTCGACGACGCCGATTCGACAAACCGACCATCGGGCGACGTATGCAGACACGATCGTTAGTCAACAACACCGAAGCCAAGTGATACGCGACGAAACGAATTAACGAGGCTACGAGGCTAACGAACCGTACGCAAACAACGGAATGAATCCACTCGCGTGCGGAATCAAGCTAACGGGTTGAGGAGTCAACGAGTCATCCAACCAAGAGCGGACTCGGACGAATCACGATCGAATCAAGATCAGTTTCGGACTCGAACTCAGAAGTGGATTTACTGCCAAATCAGGAATCGAATTTACTGCCAAATCAGGTCAACGAATCGAGTCCAGACAAATCAACCACAAAACCGAAAAACGGATACAACGACAAAACGACAGAACCCAAACACCTAGAGGGGCTCGGCCAAAACCGAGCCACCTCAAGGTGGCTCAGCCAAGGCCGAGCCACCTCAAGGTGGCTCGGTGTGTCGGCCACCTGTGCGCAGGCACAGTTCAGGTGGCCTATAAATAGAGGGCTTGGTTCATTATTTCAGGGTTGGAAATTTTGGAGAGGCGAAGCCCTGCTGGATTCAAGACTCAGATCTAAAAAAGATCCAAGCTTTAGGACTTCGAGGACTCGCTCTTCCAGATCTGGTGCTCGGCGATCGTCAACGCCAAATAAGGTAAGAGTTCGAGAGGACCGGATCGCAGATCTACGCAGGCGTACTCCGGATCAAAGCTTGGTCTTTGATCCCGAGATTTGGACGATTATTTCCTTGGTGAAATAATCCCCCCCCGGCTATTATTTCCTTCGTGAAATAATACCCGTCGTACTGTGTAGATCCGATCGGATCTAGATCTCATGGTAGTCCATGGATAAACCCCGGCGTAGGCGAAGAACCCACGCAAGCGAGCGACCGCAAAACAGGAGCTCGTGATTTGTTCGACAACAAGGAGACAAAGTTATAATCTTTAATTTATTTTATTTGATTTTCGTTGTAACCGGATCTTATAAAAAGACCGGATCTTTGTAATAGAAAACAGTTATTTAAGATGGCAATGGAATCGGTGAAGAAAGCAACGAATTTTCCCGCGAATAATCTGGCGACCACAGTGGGAGCCGCCGATTTCGCTGCCGAGATCGGAGCGTCGCAGCCACGGATCTCGATCCCAGTCGTGGAGAAGGTTGAATACGAGTTCGACCAACAGAAGTTCGAGGAGTACCTGTCGTCCTCGTCCGGATCAACCTCCCCCCGCAAGTCCAAGAAGTTCTCCGCCAGGAGAAAAGCTCGTTGGTACGAAGATGTTGAAAACATCAACGAAGATCTCGCCCCGCTGGATGCCAAAGTCGCATCGGGTGAGATTCCTCCAATTCCCAACCAGGTCGGATCTGCTCTGGCCAACCCTTCTGCCGCAGAGGGCGTGGTGACTCTCTCGAAGAGAGCCCGCCAAAGGCAACATCAACGCCTTGCGAAACAATTCGCAAAGGCCATGGAGTCAGTTGACGGGATCTGTTACAATGCGGATCTGAAGAACAAGAGAGGCAAACAGCCTCAACAACAGATGAACGGCGGCTCTTCCAAGTCACCCACAATGGAATGGGTCCGTGTCAAACGAAACCGTTCAACGCTGGAAGAGCACATTCGCAAGCGCCACGCACTATCAGCGCAGGCACGAGCTCAAGCTGAAGAAGCCCGTAGAAAGCTGCAGAAAAACGTGGCCAAGAAACCGCCACCAACTCACAAAGTTTGGAGGCCGAAGTCTGAAGCGGCGGTTCAGACCAAGGAGCAGCAACTGCAGCCTTCGAAAGTGCAACATCCGGTGAATCAATCCAAACCGCCGATGATTTCCACAACTGCTCCAGAAGATTCCGCAGGACCATCCCAGAAAAGGAAGTCAGTCTTGGAGCGCCTCGGTCCACTTCTCGAGGAGCGAAGCAAAGCTCCAATCCAAGAACGTTTGGGCCCACTAAGAAATCCCCGAACGAATCAACATGCTGGGGGTCACCGCAACCCTCAACATGACAAAGAAATCATGGCACCCAAGCGCACTACTTTGCGCATTGAAGTTCAGGAGCCCGTTGAGAATTCACGCCTACAAAGGCGCGTTTCGAGGCGCGTGACTCTCGAAAGCCCGAAGAAGGTAGTTCGCTCTCAGAAGGAAACGTTATCATCTGATGATGATTACGTTATACCTGAGAAATCGTGGTAATACACGATAGGTTGCTCCGACTTTCAAACAGACGAGTTGTACTATCATGTTGGGGGTACGAGTAAAACCAGAAAAAGGAGTCCTCGAAAACTCATGTAACTCAGAAACTCAGTGTCCCTGTTCCAAACTCATTCGGGCAGTATTGTCTGAGTGCAGATGCACCAATACAGTCCCCGAAAGAGTTTTGGTTTTCGAAAGACTCAGTATCGAAATGCCAAAACCAAGGCCTAGGCGTTTCCGACGAAGAAGAACGGCGGTTGAAGATGGAGAATTTTTTAGGGTCACCGCTAACATGACCAGCAAAAGGACATCAACACAGGGTAATCCCGAGCCGATTCCGAAAATACCTCGGCGTATAACTCGTCTGCAGTCCGGAGCCATCATACGAGCAACTTACGGTAGGGTTCGGACAAGACTGCCTTCGGAAGACGAAGAATCGGATGCTCACTCTGCAATCGCATCAGATAACACAGTGTCCAGTGAAGGACAACCCCGCGAGTCGTTTATGATAAGCGCGGAACAAGTGGCTAAGATGCTCGAAGAAGCCATGGCCAAACAACAGGAGAGCTTCAGGTTCGAAATGCAGATGGCCATGCAGAATATGAGAGAAATGCATGAGCAACAAATCCAGGCACTAACGAACCAGCAAGGCGAACCAAGCTGCCGTAACCAGGTTATTCAGGAAGATGAGCACCAGGATACGGATGAAGCTCGCAATGCCAATAATCCGCCCGTCAATGCAGGGGGTGGTAATGAGGATGCTAGTCACAACGCTACGCTTCCACCTCAGAATCGTGCTAAAGAAAACACAGGTGAAAGTTTGAAGATTAAAAATCTCGAGAGCAAAATCAATACATTGATTTCCGCTCAAGAGATAAAGAAAACGGGCATTCCTTGTCCATACCCAAGAGAATGGTAATCAATCCTATATCCGGCGAAGTTTAACCTAATCAACTTCACGCCGTTTGATGGGAAGGGTTCACCTACTCAGCATGTGATTTACTTCAAATCACATTTGGGGGTCATCTCTGGCAATGAGCCTCTGATGGTACGGTCCTTCATTGGCACTCTTCGTGGAGCCGCCTTCGATTGGTATCGCCGCCTCAAGCCAGGTAGCGTGAATAGCTGGGACGATATGGAGACTAAGTTCCTCACCAATTTCTTCGACGACGACACCGAGATATCTATCGGATCGTTGCTGGACGAGAAACAGAAAGACGGGGAATTAGTTGATACCTTCGTCAAAAGGTTCCGGAACAAGGCGATGAACTGTCGGGACCCGATCACTGAGGAGTTCATTCTCCAGACTTGCCACAACAACCTCGCATTGGACGTGTTAGAAGCAATGGGGACTGCACCGTCCAATACTTGGAAGGACTTAAAGGTGCGTGGTGAACAAGCCGAACGCTTCCTTCGAAGGAAGAAGGCCGAGAGGAGTCAATCGACGATTAATCCTCCGAACTCAAACTTCACCTTCCGTGGTAAGGGCAGGACACCTGCAGCAGCTGTCGATGCTAATCAAACGTCATAACAGCAGTCCCGGAGACAGCAAGAGACTTCGGATCAGAGGCCCCAAAAAGAGTACTCCTTCAAGGACGAAGATGTTCTAGCCATCTTCAAATCCCTCTTTGAAAATAACAAGATCAAGCTGCCACCGATCACAAATCAGGAGGAAGCTGACGATACTGCGGATCCAAAGTACTGCGCATACCACAGGAGGATCCTTCATCCCACCAAGGCCTGCTTTACTTTAAAGAATAGCATCCATACCTTGGTTGAAGCCGGCGTCATAACGCTAGAGTAAGCCAGTTGAGAACGGCAACACTCCGATAAGTATAAGACTATAAACTGCTTCTTAACACTCCGAAGAGTACATGAGTATAAACTGCTTCTCAATCCTCCGACCGGTATAAGAGGTTAAACTGCTCCCTGATACTCCAATAGGTATATGAGTCTAAACTATTTCCTTTCTTCCACGGGAAGTTCCTGGAGAGTGCTATGCGTGGTATTCTTAAGGATAACCCGATCATGCAGCCGATACGATGATAAACCCAGTATCGCAAGAAAAGCTGGGGGTGGATAATTCATGTAACGGGAAGTTCCTGAAAGAATGTTACATGTAATTTTCTTAGGTATAACCCGATCATTACAAATAAAGTGATAAGCACTAAACCCACCGTTTACCTGGTTAGACCTTAGAACCACAACCAAAATCCCCTCTCGATTCCTCCAATGAACGAGAGGCCCACAAATCGAGCGATCAAACCTTCTTATAGTTAGAATCGTTTTAAACCTCCCATTTGATCAAACCTTCTTACAGTTAGGATCGTTTTAAACCTCCCACTTGGTCAAACCTTCCTACAGTTAGGACCACAACCAAAATCCCCTCTCGATTCCTCCAATGAACGAGAGGTCCACTTTCAAATCAAGTGATCAAACCTTCCTATAGTTAGGGTCACCTCAAACTCCCGCTTGGTCAAACCTTCTTACAGTTAGGGCCAAAACCACAATTCATTCTCGATAAACGAGAAATTCATCTTTAGTTCGGTAATCAAACCTTCCGACAGTTAGGGTTATCCGAATCTTTTCGATTCTCGGAGTGGAGATCCCACTCTTAGTTTCACCTTTCCGGATTCTGGGGGTGGAGATCCCACCTCGAGTCTCCTTTCTAACTGGGAATAGAATATAAAATTCTTCCTTCCTTGTATTCGGGTTCGCCTTCACCCTAAAAGAAGACCGGGAAATAGAATATAAAATTCTTCCTTTCCCACACCAACCTTTTCCAAGAATTTATCAATCTTGGATTCATCCTAGGAAGTTTATCGCGAATCCTAAGCAGGGATAAGTCTGCGCCTAACACGCGCTGCCGGTTTAGTCTTTCTCCGTAGAAGAAGACACCAGAGTTCGATTCTGGGGTATTCTATCCTGAAACCTAAGCAAGGATAAGTCTACGCCTAACCCGTGCTGCTGGTTAGTTCTTAACCATTAAAAATAGCACTCGCCCACATATTCAACATTATGGCAGGTTGTTATTAATAACACCAAAGTCCATGCCTTACACGCATGGGGAATTTCATCCTGAATCCTAAGAAAGGATATGCCGACGCCTAACACGCGTCGCCAGTTTAGTCTTTGTCCGTAGAAAAAGATACCAAAACCTGATTCTGGGGACCTTTATCCCGAAGCCTAAGTAGAGATAAGCCAGCGTCTAATACACGTTGCTGGGTGGCCTATTCCCATAACAATAGCGAAGTCTACGTATTCGAAGTCGTAGCACAAAGTCTAAGGGAGTTCATTCCGTTAGCACAACGTTACATGCGGAACGGATTTAGACAATCCGCATGCTAGCCCGACTCAGACGGTAGTCGGTAAAGGCTAATCAAATCCGTTGAAGGCTGGGGGTTAGCCAAAAATCCTAAAGTCAATGCCTAACACGCGTCGTCGGGTAGCCTATTCCCGTAACAATGGCGAAGCCTATGTATTCAACATCAGAGCACAGAGTCTAAGGGAGTTCATTCCTTTAGCACAACGTCACATGCGGAACGGATTAAAACAATCCGCATGTAAGCCCGATTCAAACGGTAATCGGTAAGAGCACGTCAAATCCGTTGAAGGCTGAGGATTTGCCAAAAATCCTAAGTCAACATCTCATACACGTTGCTGTTTAGTCTTTTCACAGGAGAAAGACGAAGTCTACGTATTCAATATCGTAGCACTAAAAGGGTTAACTCTTTTAGCTTAACGTCACATGCGGAACGGACTTAAACAATCCGCATGCTAGCCTGACTCAAACGGTAGTCGGTAAAGGCTTATCAAACCCGTTGATGACTAAGAATTTGCCAAAAATTCTATAAATACGAGTCATTGACGCATCAATTTTACAAATTAGTCTCGTGACTCAAGTATCTGCCACGCTCCAATTCCTTAAGAGCTTAAACTGTGTATACTCCAGCAGACGTACGAGTATAAACTGTGTCGAATGTCGGACAACGCGTCGCAATGAAGCTCAGACGCCGGACAACGCGTCGCAAATGTCAATCGATGATCAGTTCTATGTTGAAGCAACCAACTCGAGCTAAAAAGTCAGGAAATCGAGAATCGACTTCAAATTCAAAATTCCGACAGACGGTCAGACAATAAATGCAGCACCGGAACCCTTACAGATATTCGACAAAGCACCGAATAGCCTGGAGGACTGAAGGAATCAAGAATAGAATCCATTCTAAATATCCCGTCGTAACCGATCGAAGGATGGGACAATCATATCCAAAGTATTCCAGACTCTTCTATAAAAGAACGAGGCTGAAATACTTTGGAAGGGGTATCTGTAGGCGTATAAAACTGCCTATAGGTCCCTTAACACAGCTCGACGACGCCGATTCGACAAACTGACCATCGGGCGACGTATGCAAACACGATCGTTAGTCCACAACACCGAAGCCAAGTGATACGCGACGAAACGAATTAACGAGGCTACGAGGCTAACGAACCGCACGCAAACAACGGAATGAATCCACTCGCGTGCGGAATCAAGCTAACGGGTTGAGGAGTCAACGAGTCATCCAACCAAGAGCGGACTCGGACGAATCACGATCGAATCAAGATCAGTTTCGTACTCGAACTCAGAAGTGGATTTACTGCCAAATCAGGAATCGAATTTACTGCCAAATCAGGTCAACGAATCGAGTCCAGACAAATCAACCACAAAACTGAAAAACGGATACAACGACAAAACGACGGAACCCAAACACCTTGAGGTGGCTCGGTATGTCGGCCACCTGTGCGCAGGCACAGTTCAGGTGGCCTATAAATAAAGGGCTTGGTTCATTGTTTTAGGGTTGGAAATTTTAGAGAGGTGAAGCCCTGCTGGATTCAAGACTCATATCTAAAAAGATCCAAGCTTTGGGACTTCGAGGACTCGCTCTTCCAGATCTGGTGCTCGGCGATCGTCAACGCCAAATAAGGCAAGAGTTCGAGAGGACCGGATCTCAGATCTACATAGGCGTACTCCGGATCAAAGCTTGGTCTTTGATCCCGAGATTTGGACGATTATTTCCTTGGTGAAATAATCCCCCCCGGCTATTATTTCCTTCGTGAAATAATACCCGTCGTACTGCGTAGATCCGACCGGATCTAGATCTCGTGGTGGTCTACGGATAAACCCCGGCGCAGGCGAAGAACCCACGCAAGCGAGCGACCGCAAAACAGGAGCTCGTGATTTGTTCGACAACAAGGAGAAAAAGTTGTAATCTTTAATTTCTTTTATTTGATTTTCATTGTAACCGGATCTTATAAAAAGACCGGATCTTTGTAACAGAAAAACAGTTATTTAAGATGGCAATGGAATCGGTGAAGAAAGCAACGAATTTCCCCGCGAACAGCAGTGGCTTAGGAACTTTTTGTCTCTCTGAATATTGCCTAAACAATCTTTAATAATGATGGGTAAACAAAGACAATCTTAAAACTTTCTTTTCTTGACACTTAGATTGAAAATTTGAATCAAGAGAGCATGAATTTGCACAAATTTTGAATCTTATGTATATGAAAGTTGGTGAGCAAATTCTGAAGTTAACACCTATTTATAGCCTCTGAAAAACAATTATAAACATTCACATATTCAAATTCAGAACAATAAAAAACTGTCTTTGTAGTCGACTACTAGTCTTAGTAGTCGACTATACTGAGTCTATTCAGACTTTGTAAAGTCAGAAAGCTGGTTAATAGTTGACTACTAATGGTATTAGTCGACTAATCTGTAAGACTAAAGTTTCTGTAAGTCTGAACTGGCAATGAGTAGTCGACTATTAAGCATAATAGTCGACTACTGATACATAGATATGAGATATATAAGATGTTATGAGACTCACTCTAAATCTATAAACACTAATAGTTAACTTAGGGGTTTTCTATATATAACAACACACCAAGTATGTGTTAGTGTGTTCTAAATACTATGTGCATGTATGTGTTGTGAGTGATCAAGGCTTGTACAAAATTTTAAGCAAAGAAAATGTAAAATTACAAATTTACGATTAAGCACATCTTCTTCTTGGCTTGTCTTGTTGCCTTGAACTTATCCTGCACTTAGTTCACATATCTTGAGCATATCAAATGTTGTTATCTGCATTGATATGTTAGTGCATATATAATACACATAGTAAATAAATTGTTATCAACAAAATTATATCTTGGAGATAAGATATCCAACATTCTACCCCTTTTTGATGATGACAAATAATTTAAACACTAGTAAGTATATCACAAAAAAATTAAAAACTTATGAACATTATTTGCTTACTCACCCTACATTAAAGCATATTAGAATCCCTGAAAATCATATGTATCATAGTATAGCATATAATATATCTCCCCGTTGTTATTAACAAAAAGAAATAAATATTACTCTAAACATACAAGAATTTCATCTACATGAGCTAAAACTTCAAATAAATCATCCAAATTGTGAACATATTCCATAACTTCACGCATCCAAATAGGTAGTCAAAGGCTTTCTATAAAGATTAATATTTCGATAACTTCCATCGTCACAATCTACGGTTAAAAATATTTAGCTCACGTTATAAACAATTTCTCTAGTTGAACACAACATACTAAGCATAATACATTAAACAACCATAGTACCAACATTAAACACACATTGTACGGAATTACAAAGTGCAATTGTTCAAAAGAAAAATTACTATATAAGTCTGAAACAAACTAAGCAAATTACTACATAGTGTTTTGACACAAACTAATACATAGCATAAACTAGTACATAGTGAAATAAAATGCATGCTCTCTAGTAGGAAGGACCTGGAGGAGGTGGAGGTCCTTGGAAATATGAATTAAACTTGAGATTTATGTCATGCAACATCTTCTTTATGTCTTCCTGATTGCTCAATATGAATGTGTTCTGATCATAAAGTGCTTGTTGACCAGTCTCTAGAGAAAGAATACGGGTAAAAAGAGTGTTGTAGTGTGCATCCGAGAAACAAGATGGGTCTACTTGCAATGGAGGATGTGTGTGACTTATTGAAGGAGGTGCTTGAGTTGAGGATTATGGAATATCTTAAGAGTTATGTGCTTAAGGTTGGTGTGGTTCATCTTGAGGATTAGTGTCATGAAGTTGAAAGTTTGTGAGTTTCATCCTAGCAAGGGCATTAGAGTCAAAGAACTCAATCGATCGAACCACTGAATTCTCAGATTCGAGATCAACATGGAATTTAAAAAAAAAATTTAGTTATGAAGGTACCATAGGGAAGAAAACCTCTTGGTATAACTAAAATATTGTTAAATATGACTTGAGCCCAATTGCCTTTAATATTAGCCATTATAGCATATAAGGCCAAAGCTAGATCTTGAGATAGGAAATGGAAACTCCTGGTTTTAGGAAACATATTATAAGCAAGGATTCTTGCAATGAAACGTGTAATAGGTCGAAGTTTGTTTGAATGTTGCGAGGGTAATCCTTGAATGGGGAGTAAAATGTGATTATCAAGCAAGTCATGATCCCTCATCTTGATACTATAAAGATGTATACCTTTATAAGGGATATTTAGAATTTTACCAAGGGATTATGGAGTTAATTCTATTTCTATTCGCTTAACAAGTGTAGAAAGTTTTTCGGTATTACTAATTGTTTCAAGACGTGTTATGTTGGTAAAATATAGTTAAACTAACAAAGGATAGCAGGATCTTCAATCATCGGAGGAAAACAATTCCAATAATCTAACATTTTCAAAGTAAGAACTAAAGTTATATACTATTAGGACTTTTCAAACTTGACAAATCTACCAAGTAGAATCTCAAAATTTGAGATATTTTTAAATTCATCAAGTAATTTAGGATTTTTCATGTACATTGAGTAGTCTTCAACAATGTTTGAAGAATTTTGTTTGGATTTCTTACATCTAGACATAATTTCTCAAAAGAAATTGAAAAGATTAAGTAGGAGAGAACTTGCACAAATCTGGAGATTGCCCTAGAAGAGGAATAGTCGACTATTAGTCGTTGCAGTCGACTAAAGGAACTGAAACACCTTTGAATTTTTAAAATTTGGAAGAAATTTTGAAGAAAAATGGAAGAGATTAGATGCCCTAAGTTGTGGGTTCGGAGGTCCTGAAGTGGGGAAGTTCTGTTGTATTTTGAAGAGAGAGAATGTGGGTAGTTAAGGAGTTATAGGGTTTATGTCTTAAGGAAATTTCAATGGTCAAGATTAGATCTTCAAAACAAAAGCATGGTCAAGATTTAGTCTAAAAAGAATGTGATAAAGGGCTAGGATAGATCAAGCCTAGAATGAATGAATGAGATACATCTATCTTAAGTTAAATGTGTATTAGGTTTTGGGTATGGTAGATAAAGATCCAATAAGAAACAAAACTGTGTATATAGTGAAAAATCTGTGCATGTAGTCGACAACTTAGCTTAATAGTCGACTACTCAGTATTCGACAAAGTTCTGTAAACAAATTTTCACTTAGATTAGTTGACTACTAAGTCTATTAGTTGACTATTCTGTAAATGATAGTGTATCATATTTTCTAAAGAATGTCAAAGTAGTCGGCTACTAAGCTTATTAGTCGACTACTAATGCTGCGTATGCATATGTTATGATTTAAAAATTAATTTAAATCTAACATTGAATAAATACTTAATTCCCTTCTTAAATTAACAAAAATTTCTTCTTTTAAAGGTTTAGTTAGTATATCTCTAATTTGTTTATCAGTTGATATAAAATCTAGTAAAATGTCACCCTTAGGAACATGATCACGTAGAAAAATGATGTCTAATATCAATATGTTTTGTACGTGAGTGTTGTATAGGATTTTTAGATAGGTCAATAGCACTAGTGTTGTCACACAAAGTATGTGAAGTGGAACACTTAGTATCATAATCATACAAAGTTTGTTTCATCCGCAATACTTGTGCACATGCTAAACTAGCAACAATGTATTATGCTTATGTTGATGATAATGACACAAAATTTTACTTTTTACTGAATCAAGATACTAGTGAATGTCTCAAAAAGTGGCAAGTACCACTAGTACTCTTTCAATTAGATTTGCATCCAGCAAAATCTGCATCACTATATAACATTAAATCAAATGTGCAATCTTTTGGATAAAATAAACTAAAATCTGATGTATGATTTAAATATCTAAAAATTCTCTTTATAGCTTTAAGATGTGATTCGTTAGGATTTGACTCATATCTAGCAAGTAAAAAAATACTAAACATAATATCAGGTCTACTAACAGTAAGATAAAGAAGTGATCCAATCATACCTTAAAAAAGTTTTTGATCAACATTCTTACCATTCTCATCCTTTTCAAGAGATGTAGTAGTACTCATTGGAGTCTTTTTGCTTGCAGTATTGTCCATCCCAAAACATTTAAGTAAATCCTTTGTGTATTTTCTTTGGTTGATGAAAGTTCCTTCCTTCAATTGTTTAATTTGAAGTCCAATGAAGAAATTGAGTTCACCCATGTGACTCATTTTAAATTATTTCTGCATAGACTTAGAATATTCTTGGCAAAGATCATTTTTAGTAGATCCAAATATTATATCATCAACATAAATTTGAATTAAAAGAATATTCTTATCAATTTTTTTATAAAAAGTGTAGAGTCAACTTTTCCAATATTAAATCTGGAATTTAAAAGAAAACTCTCTAATCTTTCATACCAAGCACGAGGTGCTTGTTTTGGACCATATAAGGCTTTCTTAAGTTTGAAAACATGATTTGGAAAACATTCATGTTCAAAACCTGGAGGTTATTCTACATAAACTTCTTCTTTAATAAAACCATTCAAAAATGCACTTTTTACAAGCTACTGGTGCATAAGTTTCATCAAAATCTACTCGTTCTTGATTATATCCTTGTGCAACTTATCTTACTTTATTTCTTATTACTTATCCTGATTCATCTAATTTATTCCTAAAAATCCATTTAGTTCCTATTGTAGAATGATCTTCCAGTCCAGGAACAAGATCCCATACATTATTTCTAACAAATTGATCTAGTTCTTCTTGCATAGTAATTAATTAAAAATCATCTTTACATGCTTCATATATATTTTTGGGTTCAAAAGTAGAAACAAAAGCTACACAAGAGAACAAATTCAATTGATTTCTAATCCTTACATTATCAGAAATATTACCTATAATATTATCATGTGGATGATCTCTAACTTCAACATAAGATTTTGGTAAATCATGTATGTTATCTTTAATAGAAACATCATCAATATTATTAGGAACACAATCTATAATATCATCATCATCAATAGATATACTAGGAGATTTTGAAATAGACTCATCAAATGAAACATGGAAAGATTTTTCTATTGTAGAAGTCTTTTTGTTAAAAATTCTATATGCTTTGTTGCGCATAGAATAACCAACAAAAATACCTTCATCAAATTTAGAATTAAATTTATCTAAGTTTTCTTTTGTATTTTAATATATAACATGTACATCCAAAAACTTTAAAATATAAAATCTTAGGAATGTGATCATATAATAATTCATATGAAGTTTTATTTAAAATAGGTCTCAACAAAACTCTATTTAAAACATAACATTTGGTAGAAACCGCTTCAGCCCAAAAATATTTAGGAAGATTAGATTTACACAATATTGTTCTAGCACATTCTTGTAGTGTTCTATTCTTCCTTTCAATAACTCCATTTTGTTGTGGAGTGTAAGAAAAAGAAAATTCATGTGAAATACTATTTTTATTACAAAAATTAAAAAAATAATTCATTTTCAAACTCACCACAATGATCACTTCTAATAGTAACAATGGTAGTGAATTTTTGATTTTGAATCTATTTATAAAATATAGAAAATTCATCAAAAACATCATTTTTATGTTTTAAGAAAATAGTCCAAGTAAATCTTCAAAAATCATCGATAACTACATGTGCATATCTACTTCCATTTAAAGATGTTATCCTAGAAGGACCAAATAAATCCATATGTAATAATTCTAATGGTCTACTTGTAAAAACAACACATTTAGATTTAAATGTTAATTTATGCATCTTTCCTTGTTGACATGCATTACAAAAATGATTTTTCTTATTTAAAATTTTAGGCAAACCATTTACCAAATTATGTTTAGAAATACGAGAAATATTTTTCATATTAACATATCCACATCTTCTATGCCATAATAAAAAATTATCAATTGATGCAACTACGCAATGATCATTAGAATAAAAATTCATAAATAAAACATATATATCTTTCTTTCTAATTCCTTTAAACAAGATATTGGTTAAATTGTTATCATAAATAAGGCAAGAAATTTTTTCAAAAACAATTTTAAAATTTTTATCACAAAGTTGACTAATGCTTAGAAGATTATATTTTAAGCCACCTACTAATAAAAGATTATCAATTAGTGGTTTGTCAATATTACCTACTGTTCTAACACCAATTACTTGACCTTTGTTCTTATCTCCAAAAGTAATAGAGCCTCCCTTTTTGTATTAAACTGAAGACAACATTTAAATATTTCCTGTCATGTGTTTGGAACGTACACTATCTAGTATTCATTTCTCTTTTTGAGGTACCTGAAATATAAACATGTAAGCATTGATACCCTTTTATGTTGGGTCCTTTGGATTATCACTTAGAAGTCCAAATCCACTTGGAATTTGGTTTCCCTTGTTAATATAAACATAATTAGTAGAATTGCATATGTTTTTCTTAAAATATAATATATAAATATCTCTATCATGCCAGCAAGTATCTTTAGGCACCCAAATAAACATAGATAATGCATGAGAATCATTTCTAGAATATGAAAATCCATGATTATTTTTAACATGAGTATTCATTGATAAAGGTGCATGAAATTTCTAACATCTTTAGTCATAGAAAATGATGCATAATGTGTTCTAGTAACCTAATCATTCTTCTTATGAACATATCCCAAACCAAACTTTTGATTAGAAAACTTTTGAAAAGATAATAAATCAGTTAAGTCTTCTTTTCCTTTGTTAAACTAGTTTATATTTAAAAATAACTCTTCATATTTTAGTTTAAGTGAAACCATATTTTTATCTAAATCTAAAATGCTATATTTCATGATATCACACCAGAGGAAGAGGAGGAGCGCATGGAAAAGAAATTATTAAATAAATTGGAATCGTTTTTGCATCTTGTTACTAATCAATAGCCCTTATAGAGTAACCAGAATGCAGAGTCATTTTTGGCATACATCAAGAATGCGATGAGATGGGATTAGGGTGCAGATTTTAGTGAGACATGAGTGGTCTCCGAGTATCATGATGTCTTGGAGGACATACCAGGTTTATCTCTAGTGAGAGAGATTGAGTTTTACGTTGAGTTGTAGCCAGACACCACACTAATACCCCGAGCAGTTTATCATATGACATCTGTTGAAATAAGGAAGCTTTAGATCCAGTTAGATATTTGCTATAGAGGATTTATGACTTGCTTGACCGGTAGAGCGCAGTTGAGCAAAGTTTCTTAAAGATTAACCTTAGTTCCAATTATATTTTGTTGTGGATTCGGGAGATGGATATTCCCAAGGGCATCTTTCTGACTTGATATGAGTCTTTCAAGTTTCTTATCATACTGTTTGGACTGACCATTGCACCCACGGTATTCATAGGATTGATGAGTAAGGTTTTCCATCAATGCTTGGACCAGTTCATGATAGTATTCATAGATGATATTCTTATTTATCCGTGATCGGAGGCCGAGTACGAACAATACTTACGATTAACATCGCGGCTTTGCGGGAGCACCAGCTATATGTTACATTTGACAGTGTGAATTTTCGTTACCTAAGATTAGAATTTTGGATCATATTATCGGTTGAGAGGGCATAGCAGTAAAATCCAGCTAAGGTGTAGATCGCTTCAAAGATTCATAACTTCTTAGTTTTGGACCAGCTATTATAGAAAGATACTTTAAGATTTTTCAAAGATTTTGACGTTACTTACACACCTTACGAAGAAGGGTGTACCATTTATTTTAAGCATAGAGTGCCAGAAAACATTTGAAGGTTAAATTGATTACAGCACCAGAGTTGATGGTTATTCCGATTAGTGATAAAAATTTTGATTGTTTACACGTATGTGAATATATCGGGCCCTATAGGTATTTTGACGCAGATCTAGAGAGGAAAGATTTGTAATTTTAAGATAATTGAGGACTTATGAGCAAAATTATCCCATGTACGGTTTGGAGATAGCAGCAGTGGTTTTCGTATTGAAGAAATTAAGACATCATTTGTGTGGAGTATAAAGGAAACTATATACGGATTATCAGAGCTTGGAAGTACCTTCTCCCCAGAAGAAATTTAACTAGAGGCAGTGACAAAGAGTCAAGTTTATTAAAGATTTTGAGTTTGCAATTTAGTATCTTTAAGAAAAGATGAGTGTTGTCGCAGACGCGTTGAGTATAAAGCATTGATGTGAATATACAGTTTTGAAGTGTTTAATGTTTATTGCATCGAGAACTTTACACTCTTAGCCAGATTAGCTTTAGACAGGAGATTAGCGGAAACAACATTTTCTTAGGAGCTTTATCAGTGAAGTCATCTTGGAGTTATGGAAAGATCAGTACCCAGTTAAGAGATTCTTAGATTAAAAATCTGAAAGAAGGAAGCTTCTACAGAGACTAAAGCAGAATGAACCATTGAAATCGACGGGGGTTTCTGAATTAAGGATAGGCTAGTAATGCCGGGATATACACAACTTAAGAAGGATTTATTTGATGAGGTATATCGTACTAAGTATACAGTACATTTAGACACATAGGAAATGTACAAAGAATTAAAAGGACATGCTGACGGAGTAACATGCGTAAGGAGATTTTGAAATATGTAGTTAAATGTTTTACCTGCTAATAAGTGAAGGCAGAACATCAGAGACCATCGGAACCCTATATCCTTTACCCATTCTAGAGTGGAAGTGGGTAGATGTTTCTATGGATTCCATTGAAGGGTTGTCGAGATCAAAGAAAGAAAATGAATCTTTTATATGATAATTGATTGGTTGATGTAGTCGGCAAAAGAGTAATACAGATCAGAGGTGACAAGCTCTAAAGTTTTATATTGGAGATTTTATAATAATAAAAGTATCACCGATAAAGGACGTTCGATGATTAAGTAGGCGGGGGAAAACGTACCCAAGATATGTTAATTCGTTCAGAAATTTTGAGCATGTTGGAGTTACATCATTTAGATTTTATTTTCTAGTATTGAGGTTGAGTATACACGATATATTTTATATTTTAATGCTCAAGAGGCACTTGCGTGATGAGGAGAAGGAGAGTGTGATTGATACACCAACTATTGAGATTCAGGATGATTTGATTACCATAGAGATACCTGTTTGTATTACTATTAGAGAAAACAAAAGGCTTAGAAACAAAGTGATTTCTTTAGTGAAAGCTCAATGGAATCGGCAAGGAGCTGAAGAAGTTTATTAAAAGTGTAAAAAGGATATAAGTCGTGACTACTCACATCTATTTGAGCATATAAAATATTGATATTAAGTATGCTTTTATGCATTAGTAATTACATTATGTTTTCATGACACATTTATATTTAACACTAGAATGGGGCTAACACTTAGGTCCTAATCACTCGGAATATATGGTATATATAGGGGGTTCCTTGTTTAGATTTTTCACCCAACATACTAGTTCTGTCTTATTTGCTTATGTTTTATATCTGGAGATTAAAGACACGAGATGTGTACGGGAGGGTTTCCTTGTCTAGATTATCCCCTCTTAGTGCTTTTCTCGTATAATTAATACTTAAGATACGATTATAAAATTTCGAGGATGAAATTCTTTTAGGGGGGGAGGGGTGAATGTAAAACCCCAAAAAATTTTAGTTAACGATTGATAAATTTAAGTAATATGTGATTAATTATTATAAGTAGATATTTATTGAGATAAATATCATTAAACAGTGTATGAGTACATTAACAAGCATTTTGAGTATAAACAAGTTCATACATGAGAATAGAATGAGTTGAAAACATGCACAAAGGTAAAATCTTGAGAAACTAGAAATTTCTAGCCCGTCGACCACAATCCGGTTGACCACCACGATCAACCACAAAACCTAAACACTTTTTATCCTGTTTTGACTTGGTTTCGGGCATTTACAGCCCATATTCATTTTCTCTGCTATGTATATCATATATTCATGAGTTTTCAGTATTTTAAAAACCCTAGTAGCCACCAAATTCTCCTACAAACCTTATTTTGATTTTTGAGAAAGATTAAAGGCTTTCGGAGTGGAATTTCGGGTTATTTTGAGTTTGCGACTTGGAGATCTACGTGGGAACTTCATCTTTCACGTTTTAAATCAAGTCTCAAGTGAGTTTCATCTCTGCTAATCCCTCTCCCCTGTTTTAAAGAATTTTGAATGAGTTTCCAATGATTTTTATAGAGCTAAATTGACTAATTTGTGTATGAAAATCAAATCATTTGTATTATATGTATAAAGACTAGGTCTTTTCATATTTAAAAGATTAAGAACAAAATTACAGAGATATTTTAAGCTCAAAATGTATTTAACAATGTTGTTTATCTAAGTTTTGATGATTTATTCTTCGTATCGATGTTGTGTGCAAGTTTAAGGGTTTAAATATGATTTATTATGTGATTAATCATGTTTCACATTATGTTTTATAATCTCCAGAGGTGTAAATCTGATGTCTACAATGTTCTACACATGTTTCAGCATGAATTAAACAAGTTTGAGTCAAACGCACGCACAGACACAGCACAAACCTGCACAGAACATGTTCTGGAATCGTGTCCAGTCAACCACGCCTAATCGGCGACCAACCGCGTGTCAAGCAGAGCTAGGGTAGCCTTTGAAACATGATGCGGTTGACCACCGCTATATTGCAGTCTACTGCTAGGCTGATATATGTCAGTGTATGTTTTCCCTCCTGATTTCTGATTTTGGGGAATTTTCTCGACCTTGTTGTGTTGTAATATGAAACTTATGAGTTGTTTAACATATGGAATGTTGGTGAACACCAGATATTGACACACACAATGACATATGTGCACGTACACTTAGTTTATGTGTGTTGACATGCATTATCAAGATACTTAACACATGTTGAGTTGATGAAAGTGAATTAACATATGATAAAGTATTGCTCATCAGTTATGGATGCAGTGTGGTTATTTATCCCATAATGAGATCTTGGTTGTACTACACTAGGAGTATTTGGTTGTTTTTCTCATAATGAGACCTTGGTGGTACCAAATACTCGAAGGTGGTTGGTGTATTTTTTCGGGTTGGGCTAATATGCCTATTCACCATTGTACGATCATCTAGAAGCATATTCAGAATAGAGAGATAAAACCTATTACTGTAGAACGATTGAGTAAGGAAGTTGAACATACATGTTATTGTGTGAACCTTACAAGAGTATCGTTATTTTATGTAGCCAGAATAGGAAGATAAAACCTATTACCACAGAGCGATTGAGTAAGAACCTTACAAGAGTATCACTATTAAAAAAATAGATGCATACATATATACAGTTGTAGTATGATTTTATATATTTTACCCATGAGTAGGGTATACATTGGATATATGACATACATGACATGGTATTTTGTAATATTTGAGCTGGATAATATTTTCTTATGATGGTGCCAGCTACTTGAGGGTAGTCTGAGGTTGTGATAATTGTTCCATTATGATTGAGGGTAGAAGCTGTAATATTTTTGTTTGTGATGATTGTTCATATATAGGTTTGAAGTTAGTATTTAGTGATTCATAGCTCGAGATATATGGTATATACATAAGGGTTTCCTTGTTTGGATTATTTCGCTCAACGCACTAGTGTCGAGTTGTAGATTTCTAGTTACTAATTTCACTTGCATTTTTATTCTTAGTTGGGATTGATATTTTGCGATTCACATTTTGGGATATGAGGTATATACATGAGGGTTTCCTTGTTTGGATTATTTCACTCGATGTATCCATTCTCATGTTATGAATCGCTAAATATCAATTTTCATTTAGCGTGGTATTGATAACTTTATACTTATATGCACTAACCAGTATTTTCATATATAGTATTACCCCTTCCCCTTGGGGGTGGTAGAGATGATCTCGCTAGCACTTGACGCTCGTTGTTCCCCTCTTTTCAGGTGACGAGTCAAGCGTACAGAGTGTCGCAGGGTTGATAGAGTCGTATCTTAGCATTGATCTTATTTATTTTTTTAGTAGATATTTACAGAGCTCCACAATAGTTGTTCATTTTCAGACTCTAGAGATTGTATTTTTATTTTATAGAGGCAGTGTGCCTTAGAGAGATTTTCTTTTGACTCTTGATTATGAGACTTGGTGCATTTATTACAGATCAGAGATATTTTTATACTAAGTTAGTTTGTCTCATGTGTTGATCGTTCTCTTACTTCTTCTGTGCATATTCTATTCTTTAACTATTTCCATTATTTTCCTGTTTTGTACCTTCACCTATTTTTTGACTCTATTAGAGAGATAGTGAATATGATGGTAAAACATGTCGTAGCATGGTGTTAGTGCTTGGTAGGTTTGACAATCCGGGTTTCACATTAGACTGCAGCTTTGTGTGAACCCTGAGACATCACATTAATCTCTCATTTTTATTTTTCAAAATTTATAATTAATATTTAAATCCTTAAATTTAATATAAAGTTCATTGAATGCTTCTAATAATTCTTCATTATCTAAAGATTCAATTTCTTCATTTTCGTGTGCTATGAAGCATATGTGTGTAGATTCTTCTTTTTCTTCTTCTTCGTTATCGAATGATGAATTATCGGTATCATCCTAAGTCACAGCTATAGCCTTCTTCTTCTTCTTCTTGAAGTTGTTGAACTTGAGTGTAGACTTTCCCTAGTGCAATCAAGGAGTTTGTGATATCTGTAAAGCTTGTAAACTTTTCTGTAATGGTCTCCTTGTCGCTCATCTTGAATAGTTCAAACCTGTGGACAAGAACAAAATTTTTTGACACTTTAACCTTGTTAGTTCCTTCATGTGTTACCTCAAGATTATGCCAAATCTGATATGCAGATGTATAGGTAGACACACGATTGAACTCATTCTTGTCCATGGCACAAAATAGGGCCTTCATTGTCTTAGAGTCCAGATTCACATTTGTCTTTTGAGCAAGTGTCCATTCGGTGTATGGAGTGGTTGACATTGTGAATCCAGTCTCAACAATGTTCCAAAGATCATAGCCAAGTGATTGGAGGTAGATCTTCATCCGGAATTTCTACTAGTTGTAATTTGTACTATCAAATAGGGTGGTCGTTGTGTAGAATGACCCTCTTTGAACTGTGATGTATTAATCATCATTGTTTTCCTTGTTGTGATACCAAGTGTAGGATTTGCGAAAGCACACAATAAACAGTAGAGGGGGGTGGGGTGAATAGTGTAATTTAAAATTTTACAAGATAAATTTTAACTTGTAAGAACGAATGATAATAATTACAAAAATTGAACAATCACAAATAAGAGATTTATACTGGTTCCACTACCCTGGGTGTATATCCAGTCCCCAAGCAAATCACGCTTGAGGTTTCGACTATGGTTTTGAAACCAATTACAAAATAAACCTGACCAATTTGTAAGTCTCTACAAATTGCAATATCAATCTCTACACTAAGAGATCTTCTCTCACACCGGAGAGAAACCTTCTTTGAAGAACTGTACAAATTCCTATAAGACTTGATGTGAATGTGAAGTGCAGCAATAGCGTAGGAACTTTTTAACTCTCTGAATATTGCCTAAACAATTTTTAATAATGATGGGGAACAAAGGCAATCTCAGGACTTTCTTTTCTTAACACTTAGAATGAAAAATTGAATCAAGAGAGCATGAATTTGCACAAATTTCAAATCTTATGTATATGAAAGTTGGTGAGCAAATTCTGAAGTTAACACCTATTTATAGCCTCTGAAAATTTCAATTTTTAAACCCAACTAACGTTTTAAAACACTATAAACGTTCACTTATTTAAATTTAGAACAGTTAGAAAAACTATCTTTGTAGTCGACTACTAGTCTTAGTAGTCGACTATATTGAGTTTATTCAGACTCTATGAAGTCAGAAAGTTGGTTAGTAGTCGACTATTAATGGTATTAGTCGACTAATATGCAAGACTAAAGTTTTTGTAAGTTTGAACTGACAATGAGTAGTCGACTATTAAGCATAGTAGTCGACTAATCTGTAAACTCATAGTTTCAGCAACTTTGACTAAGGCTTGAGTAGTCGACTACTAAGGGTATTAGTCGACTACTGATACATAGATATGAGACATATGATATGTTTTGAAACTCACTCTATATCTATAAAATTTAATGGTCAACTTAGGGGATTTCTATAGTTAAACTACACACTAAGCATGTGTTAGTGTGTTCTAAATACTATGTGCGTGTATGTGTTATGAGTGATCAAGGCTTGTACAAAATTCTAAGCAAAGAAAATATAAAATTTACAAATTTACGATTAAGCATATCTTCTTTTTTGCTTGTCTTGTTGCCTTGAACTCATCATGCACTTAGTTCACATATCTTGAGCATATCAGATGTTGTTATCTACATTGATATATTAGTGCATATATAATACACATAGTAAATAAATTGTTATCATCAAAATTATATCTTAGGAATAAGATATTCAACATAACGAACTTGCCCTTACCTTGTCAGCCTCGGGGGGGGGGGGGGGGACCATCGAGATGCCTTCCACTCGGAGGGACTCCGTCTCAAATAGGTTGCCTCTCTTCCAAGACCAGCATAGGAGCGGATCTTCTCTAGCTGTCACCTCTCCTTAGCATCAAGGATGCATGGCCTTAATGCGTCCTTGTTGATTTCAGGCTAGTTGGGCCAAGAGAGGACGCCGACGCCGAAGACCCACACGAACTACTCCTTCTAGTCCCTGTTCGACTCAGGAGTGTCCAAGATAAGCTTGCAACCCCCACTGTAGTAGTAGAAGTAGTAGGGGTACCTCCTCGTTGACTTGACACTAAGCAAATGCCCTAACAGGTGCATGCTTGGCAAGATGTCGACTCGGTGGTAGATAATGATGAAGCCTACTAAAACCCCAATTGCATTAGGGGTGAATTAAGAGGGGAAACCCCCAGAGCCATACAAACATCTCTAATGAAGGGATGGAGTAGCAGCTGAAGCCTATACTCGAGATGGGGAGGTATAACGACGCCTTATTTTAGCCATGGCGGTACACCAGCTCATCCCCACTTGGTGCTATAAGTGTAAAGGCCTTGGGGATATCATAGAGCCTGTAGAACTCCTTAAGATCTCCAATATAGATTTGAGTGGATTGGTCAGAGAAGAGCAATTATCTCCTCATTGCGGCTAGTGGTGAAAGTCTAAGAAGCCATTAGAGATGATTATTGCAAAGGATTTGGGAAAGTTGTGAGAGAAAAGCTCTGCTTGCTTCTCATCTAGCTGAGATATACAGTCCAAACCCGTTCCATTTGGCTGTATAATTCCGTCTCCAACAAAGTGCCTCGAACCAAATAGCTACAGAAGCTTAAGTGGAGACCAACATCAGGAACCCCTTGCAAAAACTCCTTATCTCAAGGAATCTAGAACTACTCAACCACCTTTGACTGAGTCCGACGAGAGCCCAGGATAGTCCTCTTGATGTCGAGATAGTGATCGGGCTTGAAACGGTGCTCCAGGTCAGGCTACTTCCCATATCGAGAGCCGACCCCTATAGTCCCGATGAGGTATTGCCTCATCCTCTCCGATACTTCTTCTTCGATGTCGGCGACGCGGTGAGGAAAGGGATATTCTAGCTCTGTGGGAGGCACCGTCTCCTCCTCAACCAGCTCCTTCCCCAGACGAGTTGACTCGCTGTAGCTGGGAATAAAACCATCCTTGTACGTCTAGGGCCACTTGGTGATAGTGAAGGTGAACTAAACTGAACCCCATGACCATTTCCAAATGATAGGGAAGTTCAGCCTCATAACCAGCCTTCTAAACTCGCACAAGGACTAGAAGGAGAAGTTTATCTAAGTTGTCGGGGATGACCTGGAGTTAGGTTGCTCGAATTGGCCTAAGATAAGGAGGGAGGCACTCCTGGAGGGCGAGCAGGAGATCTAGCCTCGGCTCCCTCTTCTTGAGGAGCCTCGACTGACTCTTTCGGGGCTGACTCATCCAGATGAATGATGTCAGTCTAAGGCACCTCAGCCATCACCTGAGGCACTTGCTCTTCATCCCTCCATGGCCGCTGCCTCCGTCTATGGACAAGAGTTGCGATAGGCTCCTCCTTGCCTATCTCAGCCTCTACAGGTGGAAAGTCCTAGCGGAGACACTTCTCAGGCTCAGCAGAAGACCTTTCCTAGGGATCAGTTAAGGGAACAACCGATACCATTGCCACTTCCATTGTCCCTAAGATCAAGGCCGAAGCACTCTACTAGTTCTTAGTAGTGGGAGACACAACATATATATTGGCAACTTACAGGATTGAGCTATCAAGTAGGTGCTCAATTTGGCGAGAGCCAGCATACACCTTGATCTGATCAAGCGCATCTCTCTCAGTAATGGACATCTCGCCCTCCAGGAGTGCCTCCCTCCTTATCTTGGGCCAATTTGAGCAACCCAACTCCAGGTCGTCCTCCACGACCCAGATAAACTTCTCCTTCAAGTCCTTGTGTGAGTCTGGAAGGTTGGTTATGAGCTTGAACTTCCCTACCGATTGGAAATGGTAATGGAGTTCAGTTTAGTTCACCATCACTATCACCAAGTGGCCTAAGACCTGCAAGGACGGTTTTATTCCCAACCAGTGAAAAATCACAACAAATGTCACCAAAGTTGCGATGGCATTCGGCTTCATTTGGACCAGTGATACCCCTAGCACCATGAAGACTTGTTGAAGGAAAGGATGCAGGGGTAGCCATAGACCGCATTCCAAGTGCCTCAAGTAGAGGGGATCCCGCTTTGGTCCATGATCATATATGGCCCCGGAGCTCATCGGATCCATCAACTCATACCCCTTAGGGATATCAAATCTCCTATGAAGACCCCATCGGTGCTTGGGTCACTTTGGAGTGGAACCCTGCCAGAAGAGCTTGTCAATCAATAGGACCAAATGCCATTGAAGGTTGTAGAGATGATCACCAGAACAGATGGACAGAAAAGATCTTAAGTTCTGTAAGGGGAATTTCAAAAGACAGTAACTGCCATCTCCCTGGCTCAGGCTCTATATTTGGACAGTTGACTTTACAACTGCCAGAATCTGAATACCCGGATCAAGCCTTGTCCAAAAGCTAAGATTAATTATTAGAATTCGAAGCAGCATCCCAGAGATTGAGGCGCAACCCACTCACCTCAAATAGCCCACAATCTGCAAAGAAAAATATAGTTGTGGTAGTAAAAAAGAATGTATGATGACGTCAGCCACGTCTAGTCTGAAGAGACTTATTGGTTCTCATTTAATGCACTCCCACTTCCATCCAAGATTGTTCTCATTTCACTCGGACCGAACTAAATCGGACTCCAAGTGAAAGGGGCCAACTGTTATGGTGTTTTACTCACCAAAGTATAACCCTTTACCAGCAATGGACATGTGTAGTTCTGCATGCAATGCCCCAATCAAATTAGCAGCCAAGAAAAAGTAAGTATCTCGACTTAGCTGACTCCCCGAGTCAACACCTACTTGTGTCGACTCGAAGGGCGGTACTTGTCGATCCTTTTGTCGAAGATAACTCGCAACGAGCCTACTTGACCAATTATTCGACGTCTCATAAGGTCGACTCGAAAGACGTTACTTCTTGGTGAAGCTAGAGGAGAACTTTAGCCTCGAGCTTTCCCCACTGACAACGTCGACGTCACATTTAATACGTCACAAAGTGGAAGGTCTTCTCAATTAAGAGTAACCCTCCTCTCTCCAAAAGGAGATACAAAAATTTTTACCCTAATCCCTCACTATCTACCCCTATTTATAGCATACAACAGTGAATGAGAGCCTATGAATCAAAACTTAAGCTCTAAGATAATTACAGGAACAAATGAAGAAGTTTGGTGAAAAAGTAAACAAATCATGCAAATCTGGATAGCTTGGTTACGTCTGGTGTTTTGGCCATATCTCTCTGGTATCAACTCGAATTTGGCTGAATAAATATTCTATGAAAGTTGAGAACGAGATCTACATTTTTCATATTTATAATATCTCTAAAGTTGGAACATATCATGAGCAAATATTCATGCAAAGAAGCACAATCTGCGCTGGAATTTTCATCCGTATTTCTTCTCTTATATTGGGCTTGTACTTCGGCTTTTGGCTTCGGATCTTGGTCTCTTGCTTGTATCTTTTATTAATTCATAGTAATTGTTGAGAGATAAGATTTGATTTATTCTTTATTAACCTACAATTAAAGATAAAAATAATTATTAGTGGTGTATTTATTCATGAAAAATAGATAATGATAGTATAAAATTGTAATAAAAATATGATTATCACCCACACAAGGATCTCCCTAAATACACAAATAAAAGTGTAAACATGCACAAAACTTACTTATGCCTGGGGCAAGGTTTTAAGAGTGTGATGAATCAAGGGCAGACCAGGTGTTCATGTACGTTTCTTCCTATGACCTTGAATAGTTGAGCGTGATGATCACCCACTTTCGTGACACTACCCTATATGTGCGGTATTATCTCATCATAGTTGGAAACAGTAGCCAAAATAGTGAATGCTCATAACAGCCTTCCTAGGCAACCTAGTGTCTAAGGGTACAGTGACTATCCTCCATCGCTAGTGGTCATTAATAAGGGCTCACACAGTGAGGGGTAAGGATCCATCCCTCTGTTCGCGGGAAAAATGGTTTTCTTCATTGATGATTCCATTGCACTCTTAAATAACAACTTTTTGTGTTACAAAAAGATCCGGTCTTTTTATAAGATCCGGTTACAATGAAAATCAAACAAAAAATGAAAATTACAACTTTCCTTATTTGTCGAACAAATCGCGAGCTCCTGTTATCCGGTCACTCGCTTGCGTGGGTTGTTTGCCTGCGCCGATGGTTGATCCGTTGACCACCGCACGATCTAGATCCGAACAGATCTACGCAATATCACGGGTATTATCTCACCAAGGAAATAATAGCCGGAGGGATTATTTCACCAAGGAAACAATCGCTCAAATCTCGGGATCAAAGACCAAGCTTTGATCCGGAGTATAGCAACGTAGATCTGTAGATTTGGTTCCCTCGAACTCCTGCCTTTTGTGATGCGGGTGCTCGTCAAGAACCAGATCCAAACGTCCAAGTCTTCAAGCCTTCAAAAACTCGAGCACAAGTTCTCAATCCGGCAGAGTTTCGGCTCTCCAAAAAAGTCTTCTCAAATGATGAATCACCCCGCCTATTTATAGGCAACCAGATCTGTGCATTTGACACAGATCTGGGCGGCCACCTCAGGGTGGCTCAGCACTGGGCCGAGCCACCCTGAGGTGGCTCGGCTACCGAGCCACCTCAGGGTGGCTCGGCTTTGGCCGATCCACCTTGAGGTGGCTCGGTTTTTGCCGAGCCCCCTTTGGGGTGTTTTTCGTCGTTTCCCGTCTTCCGGTTCTGTATCAGATTTATCCGGATCTTGATTTGATAGTCAGGATCTTTATTTGGCAGTAAATCCGCCTTGGTGTTTGAGTTCGAATCCGTTTTACGGTTGAACGACTCGTTGACTTCCCGAACCGTTGGATTGGTTCCGCACGCGAATGCATTCCGTCGCTCGCGTGCAATTCGTTGATCACGTCGCCTCGTCACTCGATGTTCGTTGATTTGTCGAATTATCGTGCCGAGCTGTGCTAAGGGACCTATAGGCAATTTTATGCGCCTACAGATACCCCCTCCAAAGTATTTCAGCCTCGTTCTTTTATAGAGGAGTCTGGAATACTTTGGATATGATTGCCCTCACCCTCAGTCGGTGTAATGGGACCTGGAAATGACCTTTGTTCTGTATTCCTTCAATCCTTCAGGCTATTCGGTGCTTTGTCGAACGTCTGTAAGGGTTCCGGTGCTGCATTTATTATCTGACCGTTGTTGGAATTTGAACTTGAAGTCGATTCCTGATTTTTCAATCTTTAGCTCGTGCTTGTTGGTTCAACATATAACTAACCCTCGATTGTTGGTGTTGAGTTTTTATTTGTGACGTGTTGTCCGGCGTAGTGTTATTGAGTTATCCTTAAGAATATTTTTAGAAAAAAAAATATTCTCCAGGAACTTCTCAACAAAAATAGGGAATAGTTTATACTCGTATACCTTATTGGAGTATTTCTCATATCTGAATGAGCTGAACCGGTATAATTATCTGAACCGGTCTGATAATGACCCAAAAAGGCAGTAATTTGGCTTGAAAATTCTTCCGATCCTTCCGAATGCGCGGGAGAGACCAAAATAAACAAGGGATTGAACCCTCGGTCGATTTGAAGTTGTTTCGACGCTCAATTCAGCTTCAATTTGAATTCTGGTTCAATTCTGGTTCAAACTGGTTCAACCTGGTTCAAGACTGGTTCAACCTGGTTCAAACTGGTTCAGTACTGGTTCAAGACTGGTTCAGACTGGTTCATCCTGGTCTGGTCTGGTTCAGCCTGGTTCGGTCTGGTTCAGCCTGGTTCAGCCTCTTTTGAACTCATTTGGACTGGTCTGGTTTGGTTCACTCTGGTCCGGTCTGGTTCAAGGCTGGTTCACTATATAAAAGGGGGTTTTTTTTCTTTTCCTTTCTTTTCTTTTTCTCCTCTAGGGCCGGCCCCCCTACTCCTTCTTTTTGAATTTTCTCTTCCCTCGGGTCTCTTTTCTCTATCCAACCCTCAGATCTGTCTTTGATCTAGCTTTCCTTTGGATCTTAGACTGAGAAATCTCCCAAAAACTCCAAACAAAAAGTTTCTTTCAGGCCCCTCGAGCGAGTGGTTCAAGTTTCCTTAAAGATCTCATCTTTATTGGATCTCGAGCTTTTCTTCAAGTAAATCCTCCATGATCTTGGTCTATTTCATGTTCGATCTAATGTATGGAGTCGTGGAATTGTATGTAAGGGTTGAGGGTGTGATTTAACGCCCCGAGCTAATCCTTTAGGGGGTAAAATTTGAAATTTTGAGGGGTTTTTATGCAAAAATTAGGGGCTGAAATTATTTTTTGAATTTAACCCCTTGAGTTATTTTGCAGGTCATCATGTCCCATGCCCCGAGAGGTCGCTCCCCTACTGCGTCAGCTGATGGCGCGCCTCCCTCTTACGCTGGTGAGCTATTTTTTGGTAATATTTGGAAATTTACAAATTAGCCCCTTTTTTTCTTAGAAATTTACAAATTGGTCCTTTCACCCCACGTTGTTCTCCTTGGTGAGGCAATCGGGAAGAGCCTTGATTCTCCTTGTTGAGGATCGACGCTTTAAAGATAGGTTTTGCTTGGTCAAAACCATATCTCAAAATAAAGGGGGCGATTTGAAGCTACATTGTGCTTTATAAGGCAGGGATATATTATCAATATACCCTATCTTGTGATTGCACAATATGGCCAAATCGTCTCACCCTTTATAAGGCAATGACTCTATTTTACCCATTTGTAAAATGAGTTCAATTTCCTTTTATAATTGAGACTAACAGGTGTTTAACTGTTCATTTCCAGTGGGATATCCTTCTGGATCATTCTCATCTCATGCAGTATATGGGCGTCGTGGTGAGTACTATTCGACTTCCGACGATCTTTCCCCCATTCCAGTTACTCCTCAGTTCGTTTTGGGCACGTCGACTGAGGTTGCCCAGGTGGTGAAGGAAGGTGGGCACCGAGCTCTTCGACAGTTGATTACCAATGCACCTTTCGTGAAGGATGCCAGTTCTATTCAGCCTCTTCGGAAGAGCGATTTCTTATTTGGCGACTCTGTCGAAGACCCGGATGCCGTGTTTATTGAGGCCGAGCAGTGGGTTCATAAAACTGGCAGTGGCTTCATATATTTACCGAAGATTCCTCGGCATCATTCATTGACTGAGCTCAGGCGTCAGGCTGTGACACGGGAGATGTCGTGGCGCTTGACGGAGGAGCATGAGAGCGTCCACTGCGGCTACATCACTCATCGGGCATTTCCTGGCTCGAGCAGGAGTCATGTCACTGGATTGCGTCCTGGGGTATTGGGGCTGGATGCACCACCACGTAACGAGTTCCTTGCCACCGCTTCTACCTTGAGGAATCGCCTCGCTGCTCTAGGACGAGAGATGCCTGCGACGCGTCACAGGATTTATGGTTGGGTCCATTCTTTGGACAAGTTTTGGTGGACTCGCATGACGACGTACGTCTTGAGCCGATGGGTGAGGAGTTGCACGCCTGTGGTTTATATGCAGCCGTTCGTACCACCATGTATGGCTTGCCTGTCAGCGCGAGGCATTTCTGTGCTTTGTTCGAGCTTTATAATCCAGATTCGAACACTTTTCTGACCCGGCAAGGGGAGTTGGGCTTGGCTCTTCACGAGATGCACAGGATTTCTGGCTTACCCATGGGACAGATGTTATATCAGGAATACTTTCCCTCCAATCATGAATTGAATCAATTGAAGGATCGTATGCCCGATCGCTATGAGACTCTATGGGACCTCACTTGTCACTATCATATTGCTTTGGCGCAGTCTGAGCCTTTAGCAAAGAGGACTAAGGTATTCGTGAGTCTGAAGCAGTTTGCAAACTATTTGTTCAAGAATCTGGAAAGTAATTCTGGCGAGGCTATTTGTGAGTTGGCCCCACTTACTCCCTCAGGGGTGAACGGTCTACTGAAGAAGATTGACGCTCATTCTTATACCACTAGCAGTCCTGAGGGTGGCTTTCCTACAGGGACCAAGTTCAAATCATTCTTATGGCATGCAACCGCACTGATTCGACCGATGACTCTTCTTGCCGGTTATCTCGCTATTTGGTTGAAGAAGTGCGTGGTTCCATATCAGTCTGGCGACGCCTTGCCCTTAGAAGTGCTCTATCCAGCAGTTCAGCTCGCCTACAAGAAAGAACTTTCACTTCTTCCGGTGATGGTGGCCAACATTCATCGAGGACTTCGACAGCTTTCTGGTGCCTTTACACGGAAGGAAAGTGATTTGCCGGGTCAGATTCCCACCATTAATACGGAGCTCCCGTACACTTATTTGATGGCCTGGTACATCCTTCACCGTTCGGATATGATATCGGTACCGAACGCCACAGACCACTCCGTTCCCCTACTACAGTTGCTTGAGAATGGCAAGTGGGAGGGGCGCGGATTTTCTGACATCAGACAGCAGCTGCAGGTCCACAAGTGTTGGACATTTTCCACTTGCTTCCCGCAGTTCTCCGGCCGATACGGCGATTGTTTGATAGATGAGGAGAGGCCGAGAGAGTATCGAACTCACTTGGACATCGGCTGCTTTAACTGGCTAGTGAACATTAGGCCAGGTTATCTGACTTTTCAGGTGAGGAATCAGTGTTTCATAGAGCCATATCTACCCTGCCGATTCGCTCGTCAGTTTGGCTATGATCAGCTTTACGTCGGGAATCCTCGTCAGCAGCTTCGGGCCCACGGCGGTTTGGTGGATGGTCTCCGTGCTTGGTTGTGGACCGTGACTGGCTATACTGGTGCTAAGTTCAGTCTCCCGAGTGCTGATCGGCAGTTGAACCTCACTTTCTTAAGCTGCAAGTGGTTGTCAGCAGCTAATAAGACTATCCCCGTGAAGCCGATTGCAGAACTAGAGGCCGAGGAAGCTTCTCAGGTTGATTCCCGTAGGATTTGGGAAAACGCTCGGTCACAGAGGATACGGAACAAGACTCGTCGGATTGATGAAGAGGGAAAGAGGACCTTCCATTCTGCAGACGAGGCTTCAGGCAGAGATCTTGAAGATTACGATGACTTTTCCGAGCGAGGTTAATCATTCATCTTTTTCTTCTACTTTCCAGAATTATTAAAGCTGATAATGGTTTGATGTTTCAGGGACCACTGGTGACCAGGAAGAAGAGCTCCGCCCTCCTTCCCAGGCGAGACCTTCGATTATTGTCCCTGCTGCTAGGCGGAAGAGATTAGCTCGCAAGCCGCGTGCAGCTTCCCGAGCATCTGATATGGATTTGGCTGGTGATGATCCTGCTAGTGACGGAGGTAACATCTACCCTGTAAATCATTCTTTTGGTTATTCAGAACATTGACTCATGCTTCTCCATCTCTATATAGAAGAGCGTGGAGAGAGCGAGATGAGTCCCGATCCCGTTCTTGTATCTCCTGGTGAGCCTGACCCACTGCCCCATGTAGAGAGGCCTACAGGGGTTGATGACATTAGGGAGGATATCGATGTAGGACCTGATTCCGCGAATCCAGGTACATCTACCATTGACAATGTATCTTTTAGATGGCACATAAAGGAATTTGTGCATCCTCTAATTGTCTCTGTACTTCTTGCTCTTTCAGATAACTTGCAGGAGACGAACGTGGGTTTTGGAAATAAATAGGCTAATGCACCCGTGAAAGGTAATTCATTTCTATTGGTTGTAGTCTCTTCATTCTTCTTTGGTACTTATATTCTCTTGTGTCAGACTTCTCGGTTGATGATTTTGATGAGGAAGGCCTGTTTGCGGACACTCCTATGCTGCACTTCATGTATAGCTCCCCTCAGATTGATGACCAGCTACCTGGAGATATGTTTTCTGAGTCCACATTCGCTAAAAATCCCGAGGATGGTTCCTTTGAAGGTATGTGCCTCCTTCTAAGTTGATTATAGGACTAGCCAATTTTGACTAATGCAGCTATAATGTGATGCCTCTACGAATTCCGTTTTGAATTTGACAGGAGCTTTTGTTGAGAATGATCCTATTGAGCCGGCTGTGAGACCAACTACACCAGTCGATACACCCGCAGCCGTTGCATCTCCACTACCCCCAGTGACTCAAGAGGGTATGAATTAAACAACTGAGAATGTTATTTCTTCTTCCTCAAGGTCTTTTTCTAACGGATTTCTCCTTCTTTGTGTAGGGCTTTCTTCTCGGCTCCATGTCCTTGTGAAAGAGTTACTATCAGACGACGATCCTGAGAAGATCGTTCTCTACATAGAACTTCGCTCCTTCTTCTCCTTCGTGAATGCTATGATTGGCAAGCTCTTCCACGGTGGACTCTTCCTTCGCCAATTCAAGCCTTTTCTTGATTCCAAAGTCAATTTGATAAGGGAAGCAGGATATCCAGATTTGGCACAGGCTATAGTTGATGACCTTGATTGCCTAGAACATGAGCTTCAGATGTTTCGTGAGCTCCGAGATGTAGGCACCTCCTCATTTATTGCTGCCGAGCTGGACACCCGCTTACAGTCATCACGCGAGACTCAGATTCTTGCTGAGCTCGAGATTCAGATGCAGCGGGGCCGAGTAGATCGAGTTAAGACCAGCCTTGCTACTAGATCATCTTCGCTTGCCGAGCTCGATCTTTCTATTACCTCCTGTGCGACCGAGATAGACCAGCTGCGAAGAACACTCCGTGAAAAAGAGGAGACTTTGGATATTCTTCAGATGACGAAAGCACAGGATTAGCAAACCCACACTGCTTTATCTGATGAGTTGAGATCCTTGGAGCAGAAGCTAGCCGAGACAGAGGAGATTGCTGCGAGGACTTCAGCCACCACCGAGGAGTCCATCAGAGCTGAACTTAGACAAGCTTATGATGAGAAGCTTTCTAAGATCAGTTAGCAGATTTTTGGTCATGAGCTTGATGTATGATTTTGTTTGCTGAGTACTTTGACCTTTGATTCCTTTAGTGAAATTGGTTTTCATCTTTATTTTTATTATGATTCGTCATTCGTTTGAAATGATTGACCATAATACTCATAGGATTTTTGGCAAACCCTCAGCCATCAACGGGTTTGATGAGCCTTTACCGACTATTGTTTGAGTCGGGCTAGCATGCGGATTGTTTAAATCCGTTCGTATGTAACGTTGCGCTCAGAGATTGAATTCTCTGAGACTCTGTGCTATGATGTCGAATACATAGTCTTCGCCATTGTTACGGGAATAGGCTACTCGGCGACACGTGTTAGGTGTTAGCTTTAGGATTTTTGGCTAACCCCCAGCCTTCAACGGATTTGATTAGCCTTTACCGACTACCGTTTGAGTCGGGCTAGCATGCGGATTGTCTAAATCCGTTCCGCAAGTGACGTTAAGCTAAAAGTGTTAACTCTTTTAGTGCTACGACATTGAATACGTAGACTTCGTCTTTCTCCTGTGAAAAGACTAAACAGCAACGTGTATGAGACGTTGACTCAGGATTTTTGGCAAATCCTCAGCCTTTAACAGATTTGATGTGCTCTTACCGACTACCGTTTGAGTCAGGCTTACATGCGGATTGTTTTAATCCATTCCGCATGTGACGTTGCGCTAAAGGAATGAACTCCCTTAGACTTCGTGCTACAACTTCGAATATGTAGACTTCGCCATTGTTATGGGAATAGGCTACCCAGCAACGTGTATTAGACGTTGGCTTATCCCTACTTAGGCTTTGGGATAAAGGTCCCCAGAGTCAGGCTCTGGTATCTTTTTCTACGGATAAAGACCAAACCGGCGACGCGTGTTAGGCATCGACATATCCTTTCTTAGGATTCAGGATAAAATTCCCCATGCGTGTGAGGCATGGATTTCGGTGTTATTAACAACAACCTGCCACAATATTGAATATGTGGACGAGTGTTCTTTTCAACGATTAAGAACTAACCGGCGGCGCGTGTTAGGCGCGGACTTATCCTTGCTTAGGTTTCAGGATAAAATACCCCAGAATTAAACTCTGGTGTCTTTTTCTGCGGAAAAAGACTAAACTGGTAGCGCGTGTTAGGCGCAGACTTATCCCTGCTTAGGATTCGGGATAAACTTCCTAGGATGAATCCTAAATTATTAAATTTTGGAAAAAGAGTTGGTGTGGGAAAGGAAGAATTTTATATTCTATTCCCCGAGCAAGGAAGGAAGAATTTTATATTCTATTCCTTGATTCTGGAAAGGAAGAATTTTATATTCTATTTCCAGTGCAAGAAGGAAACTAGAAGTGGGATCTCCACTCCGAGAATTCGGAAGATCTAGATAAACTTACCTTTTATAGGATTGGTTATCTGATCAGAAGATGAGTTTTTTGTTTATCGAACTGAAATTTCAACTTCGGTTATGACCATGAGAAGGTTTAACCAAAGAGAAAAGGAAGGGAGTTCTTTCGTTTATCGAAAGGGGACTCCTCTTATTCATGGAGAGAGTCAAGAGGGCCAGAAGAACATTTTGATGATCTCACTGTAAATTGGAATTGATCAGTGAGAGATTTTGGTGGTTAAAATGAATCTGGGTTATCCTCTAGAATATTGAATGTAATATTCTTCAAGGAACTTCCCGAAAAGTGAGTTGTCCTGAATGTACTAGGGATAGTACTTTTTTAAAAACTTCCCATTTATTGGCATTAATTGCCTGACACCCTCTAGAGAAATTAAGCGATAAGCGCCGTTTGAATAGACTGTGTCTATTACAAACGGTCCTTCCCACTTGGGTTCGAATTTACCTTTCTTTTTGGAATTGAGGATTATTGGTCGGCGAGCAGCGAGGACCAGATCTCCTTCCTTGAAGCTTCTTTGGCGGACCCTTTTGTCAAAAGCCCTGGACATTCTAGCCTGATAGAACTCAATGTGTTGTTGAGCTTCCAAGCGCTTTTCGTCCAGCCTTTCGAGTTCCTCGAGACGTTTCTGATGTTGCTCTTTGGTCGTCATCTCCGTTGCGAGAGCGATCCGGAGGGAGGGGATTTGAATCTCCAACGGTAGCACAGCTTCACATCCGTACACCAACGAATATGGGGTGGCTCCCGTAGGCATGCGTATGGTGGTGCGATAAGCCCAGAGCACTTTGCCGAGTTTATCGTCCCAATCTCACTTATTGGTTTTCACGAGTTTTGACAAGATCTTGATGATCGTCTTGTTAAAAGCCTCAGCTAATCCATTAGCAGCGGGATAATAAGCCGTTTACGAAACATCTTGAATCTTGAATTTGTCACAGAACCTGATGAAAGCGTTGCTTATGAATTACGGACCGTTGTCATGAATGATCCGCCTCGGCACGCCGTGTCGATATATGACATGATGCTTGATGAAGTTGATGACATTGTTCGTCTTCACTTCTTTAAGCGGAATGGCTTCAACCTACTTTGAAAAGTAGTCGGTGATAGCGAGGATAAACCGATCGCCTTTGACTGAAGGGGGAAAAATAGGACCGACAATGTCCATACCCCATGTCTCGAATGGCCAGGACGTGGTCGACGTGTGTAACCGCTCCGGTGGTTGGTGCATATAATTCACATGCACTTGACAGGCGCGACATTCTCGGGCGTACTCGATCGCATCACGTACCATTGTTGGCCAGAAATATCCCATTCTTCTGATTCGATCATAAAGTTTGGGACCGGGCTGATGTGCGCCGCATTCTCCTTCGTGTGCTTCCTTAAGAACTTCTTTTGCTTCTTCGTTCGAAAGGCATCGGAGAAGAAAATCATCATACCCTCGACGGTATAATGTGCGGGTCTCAGTATTGTAAAAGAACCGTGGTGCTCTTCGGCGAATAGATTCTCTTTCTTTTACATCCTCTGGCAAAATGCCATACTGGACGTAATCAATAATGGGAAAGCGCCAATCTCGGGACTCAGACCCGATTTGGGTTGAGTTCACCTCTTTGGCGTGTACGTTTCTATCATCCTCCTCTTCGATATCCATATCGTATATGGGTATGCAGAGTTGGTGTGATCTTACTGTGACTAGCAGTTCAGCTTCGGGCGGTTGCACGAGTGATACTGCTAGTGCTGCTAGTGCATCTGCATAAGCATTCTGGAGACGCGGGATGTATTCGATATAAAATTCTTCAAAAGGATCTGCCATTCTGATGGCCTCCTGGTGGTACGGAATCAGATCTGGGTTCCTGACTTCATACTCTCCACGAACTTGGTTGACTATCAATTGAGAATCCCCAAAAGCTTCGAGATATTCGACCCCCAGCTCTTTGGCGAAACTGAGTCCAATGAGGAGCGCGTTGTACTCGGCTATGTTATTGGAATATGGATTCGTCAGTGAATAAGCTCGAGGCATCACGTGCTTCCCTGGGGAAACTAAGACAACTCCAACTCCGGAGGAGACTCTAGAACATCCAGGGGTTATTGCCTTATTAACTGCTCTCGAAGCACCATCAAAGTACAATTGCCATACTTGTTGGTGTGATGTGGTGTTAACCTCATGGGTTTCATCTGGCAAGTCATCATATACTTCAACCGTATCTGTTGTTGGACTTGCCGCCAAAAGATCACAAATCGCTTGTCCTTTGACCGACTTCTGCTGTTTGAAGTGCAAATCATACTGGGACAAGAGAAGGGCCCACTTTGCTAACCGCTAATTCATCGAACCCGGTTGAGTCATGAATACCCGTACCGGATTAACATTAGCAATGACGTAAATCGTCTGGCCAACCAAGTAATGTCGCATCTTCTGTACTGCAAATACCAACGCGAGACATTCTTTCTCAATCATCGGGTATCGAGACTCGGTGCCTATCAAGGTCCGACTTAGGTAATAGACTGCCTGTTCGTGACCATTATCATCGTCTTGTGCTAATAAAGCACTTATCGAATGGTTCATCGCCTTGATGTAAATCAAGAACGGTTTACCTGATTTTGGTGCAACAAGAACAGGGGGATTCATCAGATATGTCTTGATATCTTCGAATGCTTTTTGGCAAGCATCGTCCCAAATAAATGACACGCCCTTCTTGTTTAGCTTAGAAAATGGTCGGCACTTCCCAGAAAGATTTGAGATGAACCTCCGGATGTAAGCTAAACGCCCTTGCAATCCTTTGAGCTCTCTTAAATTCCTCAGGGGTTGCAATTCATGTATTGCCTTTACCTTGTCTGGGTCGATGTGTATACCCTTAGTGGTGACGACGAATCCAAGGAATTTTCCGCTGGACATTCCGAGGAAGGATTTTGTGGGATTCATCTTCAACTGATGACTCCGCATGAGATCAAACATCGTTCTCAAGTCCTTGATGTGATCTTCTTTGTTGCGGCTTTTTACCACCAAATCATCAACGTAGCATTCAACCGTTTTCCTGAGGTGCTTCTGGAAAATCTTAGTCATCGCTCGTTGGTATGTGGCGCCTGCGTTCTTCAGACCGAAAGGCATCACCGTGTAGCAGAAGACACCGAGGGGCGTTCTGAATGCTGTATATTTCTCGTCATCTGGGTGCATCTTAATTTGATTATACCCCGAAAAGCCGTCCATGAAGGACATTCTCTCGAATCCGCATGTATTGTCGATAATGACATCCGTGATTGGGAGAGGGAAATCGTCTTTTGGACATGCTTCATTCAGGTTCCTGAAGTCGATGCAAATCCTGATTTTACCATTTTTCTTCATGACGGGAACGATGTTGGCTAACCAGTCCGGATGTTGTTCCTCTCGGATGAATCCTAAGTCGATCAACTTCTTAACCTCTACCTCGATGGCTTCCATAATCTACGGACGAAACCGTCTTTGCTGTTGTTTGACAGGTTTGGCATCCGGCTTAATGTCGAGGCGGTGCATTGCCACATTGGGGTCGATCCCTGGCATGTCTTCATAGTTCCAAGCGAAGACGTCAATATATTCCCTGATAAGGGCAATTAATTCCTCCTTCTCATCTGGGGGAAGACTACCGCTGATGAATATGGGCTTTGAATTGGCCTCATCGCCCATATTAATTTGGACTACTTCGTCTTCGGTGGGTGGTTCTCTCTGTTCGAACCTATCACCATATTGCATGTTTAGGTGATGAACCCATGGGTCCTCCCACATTGGCATTTGATCGTCGTCCTCCAACGTAGATGGATCAGCTGTAGTCATGTTCGACATTAAGGTCTTGAACATTTCTCCCAAACTTGCGTCGGAATCCTCAGCTGAAGAATCTGGCAAGTACCTATCTTTAGCTTTGTTAGCAATTTGATCGATAATTTGCCAACCACATTCGTCATCAGACGATGAAACATAGCCTAAGCCTCTCTTGTAACGGTAATAGTCATCCGGTTTCCCTTTTGGTACATATGCCGCTTTGATTGGGACACGGGAACCTCGATCGAAGTATAAACCTTCTCCGAGTGTGAAATCGTATCCTTGTTTTTCCATGAGCGTGCGTGCTTCCGAACTATACTTAGATAAATGCAGACCAGATTTGTCATCATCTTCATCTTCTCTTAGGAAATGATCTGGCAACGGAAGATTTTCTCCTTTACCGTAAATCACTTCTTTTTGTCCCCCTATTTTGGCAGGAATAATCCGGGTTGTTCCGAAAGAATGCTGGAGCTATTTCTTCGTTACATAAGATGATCGGAGCGGCATACATAAATCTGGATTATCATATAATCCCTTTATCGCATCATCAAGAGACAAGGAGTACTCTAAATCATGATTTATTTTAATATCGGCAAGTTGCCAGTTACAACCACCATCTGACGATTGTTCATCGTCAAGATTGATTACAAAGGGTACAATGTCATTTAAAACAAAACCATCATTGTAATCGAATCCGGCATCGGAATCAGCTTCTTCTCCGCTGTCTGTGCCTTGGACCGATGGTTTCGTATCGGATTCGTTACCATAAAGGAGAGAATCTGTGAAGTAATTCTCATACCCTTTGAATGGTTGCTTATCCGCGACCACCGTCCTAACCCTTCCATCAGTGTCGACATATTTCAGACACTGATGTAAGGTGGAGGGAACTATAACATTACTATGGATCCAAGGCCGACCCAATAGTAAATTATAGGATGTCTCGGCATCTATCACGTAACACGTGACCTCCGTCTTCAGATCGCCCATTTGACACTTTATTCAGATCTTCCCCAAAGGTCTTGACCCGCTGGTGTTGAATCCGTAAATGACTATGCCCGTAGACGCCAACTTGCTGACTGGAATGCCAAGGCTATGCATTAGGCGAAGTGGCATAATACTCACAGCGGAACCCGGATCCACTTGGATTCGGTTGACTTCGCTAGAGCCAATGTACCCGACGAAGTACAGGGCCCGATCATGGTTTGAATTCTTCGTCTGCATGTCCTCTTTGGTGAAGGTGATGCAGGGAATGTTCTTAGCTGCCACATTGCACTGTTGAGCTAAAAGTTCTAGTTCCTCAGACGCCGGTTTGATCCGAGTGAGGAATGCTTCCGAATCGGCCAAGGCCTCTTGCAAGGCTTCTCTAGTCTCCTTAGACAGCCGTAGCAACTCATATAGCGTTATCCGCGCCGGAATATTAGCTAACTGAGCCATGATGTCGAAGACGCGTGGAGTTTTCGAACTCTCCGGTTTATCCTTTCTAATCGGACGACTGAAACGAGACTGCTTCGGATTTTGAACCTCCTCGGGCCTCTTTTCTTTTTGTTTATCTGCCGGCTGTCGTCGAGCCTCCTCAACCGGTTTAGGAATCGTAATCACCCCCAGCTCTGTGAGAGTTTTGGCTGGTCCCCGTTTTGTCACCCCCTGCTCAGCTAATTGATCACCAGGAGATGGATATTTGAAGTGATACTCATTTCCACTCCGGGTCGCGAAGACTTCCTGTTCTTCGTCGGAAAGCGGGAAAGTGGGGATTCTTTCGTCATCTTCTCTTGGGATAGCAGAGACTCCGCAACAAGACTTCCCTTTTCCTTTTGACTTCTTCTTGGATGACGATCCGGCCCATTGTTCATCTTCAATCAGGTCGGGGTGCACCCAGAGAATTTCACCGTTTGGGGCTGTGTGTGGGATGAGTCCTTTTTGGCGCTGTCCGTGCGGGTCATCATTCACCGTCTTCATCCCGACTTTGGTGACTTGCTTTGGCTCGAACCAAGTTGTAGGCACCGATCCAAAACTGATTGACACCGCGTTTGCTCCCACATTCTTGGCCGGTTTCGGAGTTATGACCCCTACGTCGATTAACACCTGGATCTTGTCCTTGAGGTGGTAGCAAGACTTCGTTGGGTGGTGGACCGCTCTATGGTACGCGCAGTACTTCGGGTCCGTCACTTTGCTAGCCCCTTCATGATTTACAATCGCCGGCAGCTGGATTTTGTTGTTCTCCAACAGGTACTTGAAGATGCCGGGAACTTCATCATCCTTGAAGGAGTAGACTTTGAGAAACTTCGGCTCCGAAGACTTTTGCTTCTGAGGCCGTTGCTGCCAATGCGGCTGCGATTGCTGTGGCGCTCGTTGCTACTGCTGTTGCTGAGGTTGCAATTGAAAAGTTTGGTTAGCATCAACGGCATTAGCATGAGCTTTACCTTTCCCTTTTGGGTTGAAGTTCTGTTTCGGAGGATTTGTTGCCGGTTGGCCTCTCTCCGCCTTCTTTCTCCTGAGGAATCGCTCAGCTTGCTCCCCTCGGACCTTCAAATCCTTCCATATCTTGGATGGTGCTGTGCCCATTGCTTCCAACACATCCAGCGAAAGGTTGTTGTGGCAGGTCTGGAGGATGAACTCCTCAGTGATCGGATCCCGGCAATTCATCACCTTGTTCCGGAACCTTTTGACGAAGGTGTCGACTAACTCCCCGTCTTTCTGCTTCTCGTCGAGCAACGATCCGATAGAGATCTCGGTGTCGTCGTCAAAGAAATTTGTGAGGAACTTAGTCTCCATGTCGTCCCAGCTGTTTATGCTTCCTGGCTTGAGGCGACGATACCAATCGAAGGCGGCTCCGCGAAGAGTGCCCACGAATGACCGCACCATCAGAGGCTCATTACCAGAGATGACTCCCAAGTGCGATTTAAAGTAAATCAAATGCTGAGTGGGTGAACCCATCCCATTAAACGGTGTGAAGTTAATTAGACTGAACTTCGCTGGATATGGGATCGATTCCCACTCTCTTGGGTATGGACAAGGAATGCCCGTCTTTTTCGTCTCTTGAGCGGAAATCAATGTATTGATTTTGCTCTCGAGGTTTCTAATTTTTAGGCTTTCACCTGTGTCTTCACTAGCATTCTCGTTACCACCCCCTGTATTGATAGGAGGGTTATTGGCATTACGAGTTTCATTTGTGTCTTCATCTTCCAGGTTGTTCTGGTTATGACGACTTGGTTCGCCTTGTTGGTTCCTTAATGCTTGGATCTGTTGGTCATGCATCTCTCTCATGTTCTGCATGGCCATTTGCATTTCAAACCTAAAGCTTTCTTGTTGTTTGGCCATGGCTTCTTCGAGCATCTTGGCCACTTGCTCCGCGCTTATCATGAATGACTCGCGGGCTGTCCTTCACTGGACACAGTATTGTCAGACGCAACTGCTGAGCCGGCATCTGATTCTTCGTCTCCCGAAGGTACTCTTGTCTGAACCCTACCATACGTCGCGCGAATGATAGCCCCAGATTGTAGACGAGTTACTCATCGGGGTATTTCTGGAATCGCCTCGGGGTTATCCTGAGCCGATGTTCCTATGCTGGTCATGTTGGCGGTGACCCTTGAATGTTCACCGTCTTCGACCATCGTTCTTCTTCTTCGGAAACGCCTAGACCTTGGCTTTGGCGTTTCAATGCTGAGTCTTTCGAATACAGAAACTCTTTCGGGGACTGCCTTGACACAGTTGCACTCAGACAGTACCGCCCGAATGAGCTTTGAACAAGGACAATGAGTTTCGAGCCTTCGAGGGCTTCTCTTTCTGGATTTACTCGTACCCCCGGCACGATAGTACAGCTCATCCGTTTGAAAGTTGGAGCAACCTATCGTGTGTTGGCACGATCTCCCAGGTATAACGTCATCGTCATCAGACGATAACGTTTCCTTCTGAGGATGAATTGCCTTCTTTAGGCTTTCCAGAGTCACGCGCCTCGAAACGCGCCTTTGTGGGCGTGAATCTTCAGCGGGCTCTTGCACTTCGATGCGCAAAGTTGTGCGCTTGGGTGCCATGATTTTCTCCAAGTGTTGAGGGTTGCGGCGACCCCCAGCATGTTGAATCGTTTGGGACTTCTTCATTGGCCCCAAGCGTTCTTGGACTGGAGCTTTGCCTCGTTCTTTGGAAAGTGGACCGAGGTGCTCCAAAACTGACTTCCTCTTCTGGGATGGTCCTGTGGGATCTCCCGGAACAGTTGCGGAAATCACCGGCGATTTGGGTTGATTCACCGGAGTATGAGCTTTCGGAGGCTGCAGTTGTTGCTCCTTGGTCTGAACCGCCGCTTCAGACTTCGGTTTCCAAACCCTACGAGTTGATGGCGGCTTCTTGACCACCTCCTTCTGTAGCTTCCGACGGGCTTCTTCAACTCTGGCCCGTGCTTGCACTGATAATGCGCGGCGTTTGCGGATACGCTCCTCCAGCGTCGAACGGTTCCGTTTGACACGGACCCACTCCATCGTCGATGGCTTGGAGGAACCACCCTTCAATTGTTGTTGAGGCTGTTTTCCTCGTTTGCTCTTTAGATCCGCGTTGTAGCGGACCCCGTCAACAGACTCCATGGCCTTTGCGAATTGCTTCGCAAGGCGTTGACGCTGCCTCTGGCGAGCTCTCTTAGAGAGAGTCACCACGCCTTCAACGACGGATTTGACCTGCTTAGAGGCCGGTGGGACTTCACCCGACGCAACTTCGGCGTCGATCGGGGTGAGGTTGTTGTTGGTGGCTTCAACTTCTTCGCACCAACGGACTTTTCTCCTGGAGAACTTCTGGGATTTCTTGGACTTACGGGGGGAGGTTGATCCAGACGAGGACACGTACTCCTCGTACTTCTGCTGGTCGAACTCATACTCGACCTTCTCCAAGACCGGGATCGAAATTCGCGGCTGCGACGCTCCGATCTCGGCAGCGAGATCGGTGGCTCCCACTGTGGTCGCCAGATTGTTCGTGGGAAAAATGGTTTTCTTCATTGATGATTCCATTGCACTCTTAAATAACAACTTTTTGTGTTACAAAAAGATCCGGTCTTTTTATAAGATCCGGTTACAATGAAAATCAAACAAAAAATGAAAATTACAACTTTCCTTATTTGTCGAACAAATCGCGAGCTCCTGTTATCCGGTCATTCGCTTGCGTGGGTTGTTTGCCTGCGCCGATGGTTGATCCGTTGACCACCGTACGATCTAGATCCGAACAGATCTACGCAATATCACGGGTATTATCTCACCAAGGAAATAATAGCCGGAGGGATTATTTCACCAAGGAAACAATCGCTCAAATCTCGGGATCAAAGACCAAGCTTTGATCCGGAGTATAGCAACGTAGATCTGTAGATTTGGTTCCCTCGAACTCCTACCTTTTGTGATGCGGGTGCTCGTTAAGAACCAGATCCAAACGTCCAAGTCTTCAAGCCTTCAAAAACTCGAGCACAAGTTCTCAATCCGGCAGAGTTTCGGCTCTCCAAAAAAGTCTTCTCAAATGATGAATCACCCCGCCTATTTATAGGCAACCAAATCTGTGCATTTGACACAGATCTGGGCGGCCACCTCAGGGTGGCTCGGCTTTGGCCGAGCCACCTTGAGGTGGCTCGGTTTTTGCCGAGCCCCCTTTGGGGTGTTTTTCGTCGTTTCCCATCTTCCGGTTCTGTATCGGATTTATCCGGATCTTGATTTGATAGTCAGGATCTTTATTTGGCAGTAAATCCGCCTTGGTGTTTGAGTTCGAATCCGTTTTACGGTTGAACGACTCGTTGACTTTCCGAACCGTTGGATTGGTTCCGCACGCGAATGCATTCCGTCGCTCGTGTGCAATTCGTTGATCACGTCGCCTCGTCACTCGATGTTCGTTGATTTGTCGAATTATCGTGCCGAGCTGTGCTAAGGGACCTATAGGCAATTTTATACGCCTACACCCTCGACCTCCTTATATCCGACCCTTGCATAAGTCATAGGATAAAGTGCTGCAGTATTACTTCTTCCACCCTAAGAGCATACATCATTAAATGAATACCATAAGACCCAAGTTCCATTACCAGTAATGAGCTTGTCTGGCCATATCGCCCCGCGATATGCCTAGGGTTATGGTAATTTACCATCCAAAGATAGAAATGTTGGGAGGGTCTATATAAGCCTTAGGGAGCCATAGTCCAAACCAACTTAGAGGCTCAAAAGCCTATTCAAGGTTAAGTCCCTTGACCGAACGAGCAGACAAGCCATATTTCGATCAAGGATCATCATGACAGACTCGAAGTACGAGATCAGCCGCCCTCTTGCAAATAAGACAACTCCTCGAGCAGACGACTCGACTATATACCCGACCCGAAGCTCACTCGACTATAGAGTCGCCAAATAATAATGATGGCTCACAGATTAACCCTCCTCAGCTAAAGGGATAACTGCCGACAAAGTTCACTTCAGATGTCAATCGACACAACAGTATTGATCAGACCAATCAAGATCTCTATTCTGACAAACCTCGTGCCCAAGCCGCTTATTTGGCTTACAAGTCATTTCCCAGAAGATTGCTATGATGCTTTCCTATGCACAAATGATTTCTCCTCCAATTACCAGCCGCCATCTAGAGAAAGAAGGATGGCTAAGCAGCCGACCTATCCTACGCCCTACCTCTTCTGACAAATCCAGGGTACTGAGAAGATAGATCTCTCCTGTACCCGAATGACTTCCCTTCCAATCGCCAGCCGACATCTGAAAGGAGAAGGATGACTCAGCAATCTATCTGCCCACCCAGCAACCACCCTCCTATGAAAAAGAAAAGCCAAAGTCTCAGAGGCTATAGACTATAAAAAGGAGGTAAGGAGGGTAAGGGCGGGGAGGCTGCTTTCTGCTTCTTCTTACACCAGAGCTTTACTCCCCTTTGGGATCTTCTTTTTACATAAAGAGCATTTAATAACTCATATGGAGGAACCCCCTACAAGGACCTCAATGACATAGGAACCTCCCAAAAAATCCTCCTCAAGTTCACCAACTGACTTGATCACCGGAGGTACCACGGGGAAACTAGCCCCGTATTCTTACTATTCTTGTATGTGCAAGCTATCAGTCTATCCCGCACGCTCAGAATCGGACATAAAGTAGGAGGAGGAGTCATACTCAACATTCATCCCATCCTTCTTCCCCACCGTCACTTGGATCGAAACTGCATCTGACTGCGGGAAACCCCCATCGACTGTTTGTTCACGAGTATCAATAGTTTGGTGCCCACCATGGGGCCCACTTTCTTCTTTAAGAAGAAGTGCATAATTCTAAGCAAGGGCCTAATCTTGTTCATTCTTGAAGAATGCTGGAATTGCATCGTTCAAGCCAAACAAAGTCTGGAATCACATTATTCAAGCTAAGGAGGATTAGCCTATGGCTATGAGGAGCCAATGTGGGTGTAGCCCTCGAGCGCTCTAACATCTTTCCGGGGAGTATTTGCCAAGTGGAACCCCAAAAGCCCTCCTAAGAAATAACACACCACTATGGTGCTTGTCTGGCTTGAAGATGAAGCACATGCTTCTAATCGCCACCACAGATAAAAAACCTCACCACCTGGACAGCCAAGAGGCCTGGGGTTGGATCGTAAATAAGACCCCGAGGGTCACGATCAGATTCAGTATCGCTCAAGCTCCTATTGGCAATGACTCCCTCGAGCAAGGAGCAGCGATCAAGTCTGTGGCAGGCTCCTCAGACCACCACCACCTCCAAAGGAGAGTCCTTCCTCACCAAAAGATGGGATTGTGGGAAAAACTCAAGGGCTCGCCATCTGGTCTTCTCAGGAAGATTAACAGCACTGACCCTCAGCCGTTGTTCGAACCACCTAAAGTCAAAGTAAGAACTGGTGGTCGAAGCATGCAACCCGCATCCCCCCAACAAAAGAAGGCTCCTCCATTTATAGGATGGTCTAGCCGTCGCTATCCCTAGAAACACCCAAAGGGGAAGTTATGATCCAATCAAATTCTGGGGAACAAAGTTTTGGCGCATGTGTCTCTCACCAACAAGAAGCCCCATCACAAAATTTGCCCCATCACAAAAGTTGCTTGGGCCTCCTCCTGTTGAGCACTATCCTCCAAAAGCTCTATTAGTAGGAATATCGGGCCCAACAGAGCAACCGATGGTGGACAAGCAAGATTTGTTGAAAATCACCATGTTCACCATCGACCGGCAAGGACCTCAGCAAAAACTCGAAGTTTAGAAAGGTCCTTGACTGATGAGATGGCTAATATGCCAACAACTCTACTGTAACCAAAGCTAAATAGCTCACCCTCTAGAGGAAGAACAACCACACCCTGATTCCCGGCGTTCCTCAGTTCGGCAACAAAGACAGCCAATGAAGCAACAACTCACTCTCATCGAGGCAAGAATGTTCACAGGCGAAAAGAAACAGCCAAGGAAGCTCTGCCTCACTGACCCTGTCTCTGGCAAAAGCCATCTTCAAAAGGCATCTGGGCAAGAAACACGAATTTGATGTGGCTCCATGGAATAAATGTGAATAAGTTGTACTCTATCATGTATAAATTCCAATAATCAATGGAAATGTTAAAAATGAAAAAAAAGACATCAAAGACCCAGTCAACTAGCCACTCGGCTAAGTCAAAAAAAATCCTTGGTACCTCCTTAGGGTAAAACCAAGGCATAATCCTTTTCGCCAATTCCTACAGTCGACTCTCGACCCTAGGGGAAAATGCAAGTCCTCGTCCCCTAATCTGGGTAAGCCCGAGGCACAACGACTCCTTAGTCGGCATAAAGACCTCGGCCCCTAATCTGGGTAAGCCCGAGGCGGAACGACTCCTTAGTCAGCATAAAGATCTCGGCCCCTAATCTGGGAAAGCCTGAGGCGCAACGACACCTCAGTTGGTCATAAGCCCTGGTGCTGCCTCTGGACAGGCCCAAGGCGCAACGACTCCTTAGTCGGGATAAAGTCCTTGGCCCCTAATCTGGGTAAGCCCGAGGCACAATGACTCCTTAGTTGGCATAAAGTCCTTAGCTCCTAATCTGGGTAATCCCGAGGTGCAACGACTTCTCAGTCGGACCAAAGTCCTTAGCTCTTCGTAAAGATTAAGTCCAAGGTAAAATGACTTCTCAGTCGGTATCAAGACCTTGGTACCTAATCTGGGTAAAACCAAGGCACAACGACTTCTCAGTCAGAATAAAGCCCTTGGCCCTTCTTAAAGGTAAGCCCAAGGCACAACATATGGTTCGATTCCTTCTGCTCTCATCGTCTATAGTAGTTAAGACCTTGGTACCAAATCTGGATAAAACCAAGGCACAACGACTTCTTAGTCGGAACAAAGCTCTTGGCTCTTCCTAAAGAATAAGTACAAGGCAAAACATCTTCTTAGTCGGAACAAAGCCCTTAGTACCTCCTCAGGGTAAAACTAAGGAAAAACGACTTCTCAATCGGTATCAAGAACTTGGCCCCTAATCTGGGTAAGCCTGAGGCATAATAACTCCTCAGTTGGTCACAAGACCTTGGTACCTCCTCAGGGTAAAACTAAGGCAAAACGACTTCTCAGTCGGTATCAAGACCTCAGCGCTTAATCTGGATAAGCCCGGGGTGCAATGACTCCTCAGTAGATCACAAGGCCTTGGTACCATCTCAGGGTAAAACCAAGGAAAAACGACTTCTCAGTCGGTATCAAGGCCTTGGTACCTAATCTGGGTAAAACCAAGGCACAACGACTTCTCAGTCGGAACAAAGCCCTTAGCTCTTTATAAAGAATAAGTCCAAGGCAAAATGACTTCTCAGTCAGAATGAAGTTCTTGGCTCTTCCTAAAGAATAAGTCCAAAGCAAAAATGACTTCTCAGTCGGTATCAAGACCTTGGTACCTAATCTAGGTAAAACCAAGACACAACGACTTCTCAGTCGGAACAAAGTACTTGGCTCTTCCTAAAGAATAAGTACAAGGCAAAAATGACTTCTTAGTTGGTATCAAGACCTTGGTACCTGATCTGGATAAAACCAAGGCAAAACGACTTCTCAGTCGGAACAAAGTCCTTGGTTTTTCCTAAAGAATAAGACCAGGGCAAAAATGACTTCTCAGTCGGTATCAAGACCTTGGTACCTAATCTAGATAAGACCAAAGCAAAATGACTTCTCAGTCTGAACAAAGCCCTTGGTTCTTCCTAAAGAATAAGTCCAAGGAAAAATGACCTCTCAGTCGGAATAAAGCCCTTGGTTCTTCCTAAAGAATAAGTCCAAGGAAAAATGACTTCTTAGTCAGAACAAACTACTTGGCTCCCCATCAGGAGTAACCTAAAGTACAAAGGCTCTACAATTCGGCAATCAAGTCTACGGACCCCCACCTAGATAAACTGAAGACAACCCCTGAGTCGACTCTTTGAGTTATTTTCCAACCAAACAAGAAAAACAAAGACGTCGCCACCTATCCTGCGTAGGGTATCAAACCTACAAGGATCAATACTCTTCTCAAAAAGAAAATAGAGCCACAACATGAATCAGTTATTCTATCAAGCATTTGCAGTTCTCAAAAGCAGAAGACAGAAGAAATCGCTTCTTATCCAGAAAAGAGTTTTTGTACATTCTTTACCAAAAAGTCTAACCAGGCTTACCAAAAAAAAAAAACACGCACAGTTTTCCTAAGGCTCAGCACCACTATCCCTAGAGTCCTTCCTTATTTTCTTCAAAGGCCTCCTAGAAGAACTCAGCCCCTTCGAGTCAGCCCCTCTTTTACAGACCTCCATTGGTGGAGGAAGGGCCATCGCTTCGGGTTTAGAGGAGGACGAGGAGGACCACCCCATCTCAAGAAACTCCTCTCCGTCTAGAGTTTTGGTCTCCTAAAGACTGAGGTGACACCGGAGCTTCTCAAGATCTCCAGCCTCGAGATCACTAAGGGCCCTCGGCTCCAACACATTATCCTACACCTCGGGCCAACCCAAGAAGGATAGTATATTGTCGACACCAAACACCCAGATGAAGAACCTCTCCCATTATTCGTCCAGCTCAGGGAGATCGGAGTCCAAGCGGAAATCGCCCCGACAACGGAAAAAATAGTGTGGGTCGCCCTCAACATACCCCACACTAACCACGTGCCCAAGCAAACTAATGCTGGGCACCACGTCCATCTCAAAGTAGACATCTATAAACACCATCAAGATATAGATGGCGTGGGGGATGGAACTGATAGGGAGAAACCCCTAAAGCCGTAAAAACTTCCCTTACAAAAGGATGCAATGGCAGGCGCAACCCACACTACAGATGCGCCCAATAAAGAGGCACCCGGTCCTCACCGTGCATATGCACCAGAGTTGAGCTGTCTGGTGCCCTTATGGTCATCATCGTGTGAGAAATGCTATACGGATCATGCAACCAATTGGCCTCGTCCAAATTCATCCTCGACCTGGATAGAAACAAGACCTTGAGTTTATTCTAGCGGTCATTATGGGGAAAAGCCATGTTAAAATCTCTTAAGGGGGGGTTATTCATTGGAGTAATTTGGGATAAATTGAGTTAAATTGTTCCAATGGGGGTAATTTTACCCAATGGGATAATTTGAGTGGGATAAAATTAGGTAAAATGCGATAATTTAAGTGGGACAATTGTTATGACATCTTTTTATAATATTATATTTATAGCTCAATAAGTTCAAGTTTAACTTGATATAACATCAAATGATTAAGTAAATAATAGTTATAATATAACATAATATTATTTTTAAGATTATTTTACTATAAAATATTAAAATAATATAATAATATTAATAATATTAATATTAATCAATCTTTAAATATTTTGATGTTTATTTTAACTATTATGCTATATTAACAAATTTATAAATTGCAATAATTATTTAATCATTCATACATCTATTACAATGATGATGATAAAGTCTTAATTATTACAAATAAAGTCTCAGTCGTTAACTTAAATCTTAATTATTACAAATATAATCTACCGGCATATAACTTCTACGTTACAAAACCAATCAAGCCAATACAGATGGAAAATAATCAAAGGAAAATACATAAATACAACCATATTCAGTGAACAATTGTTGCGCATGCTTTGCCTCATGACAGCAGAAAAGTAAACTGAAGTAGAGAGCTGAATGCTCGATATCTATCTCATAAATATCGGTTCTACTCTCCTACGTTAAATCTTCTTCAATTAGATCCACTGGTAATCATCTTCACAACAGCAGCAATAGGCATGCCAAGAAAGCCAATAAACACACTGATTAACCACTGTAACAATGTCAATGGCGTAGTGCTTGCGAATTCACCAAGGAACTGGACAATTATTATCTGAAAGATGACAGTGCAAGAAAGAACACCCACAAACACATAATTCTGCAATATGCCTTTAAAAACATCTATCTTCTCCATGTCTCTAGAGATAATTTCATTGAAGACCTGCATACACAATCTCAAAGAATCAGCTATAGGCTCGGATTCAATAAAAGAAATTTGAAAGTTCAATGTCATCGCATGTGCATCACATGTAAATATAACCCATGGTATGTTTGTATCTTCATTTTTTATACACATTTAAACACATATTCCTACTACTTGTTTCTCTAACAATAATAAATAGAACCAAACAATTAAACTCCTATTAGAAGTAAGCTCTGAGGCTTCAAAATTACCTGACAGAAGACGAACGTATTGAATATAAAGCGTATTCAGTGTAAGATCAGCACTAGGCTCCTCAAGCCCAAATATACTTTTTCCTTGAGTCTGGAGATACCACATAACTAAAAACTGATATAATGACTGTCCAAAGATATTCCTCCACATTACATTACTTATAAAATTCCCTTTCCTCCCAACCGGCATTCGCTTCATTAAGTCATTGTTTGGTGGTTACAGTGGCCAGAGCAAGTGCTCCCAGAGTGTCCATAATCATATTGACCCAAAGAAGTTGAACAGCAGTGAGCGGGGCATTTCCTGAAGCATAAAACACAAAGAAGAAAGGAATAACTCAAGAGACAAAGTGCACAATCTAATAATATTAAGAACTCAAAATGTTCTATTACTAGTCCATGTTCTATTACTAATATACCATTGAGTATCAAGTATATAAAGTTCCTATATACTCTCATCTAAAACGAAAATATGAATAACAAAAGGCAAAAGGGATAGAAGAACTATGATGCCAACGAACTAATTGCGAGAGATACAAATTTATTTGTATCCTACAAAAATATAGTGTTGAACTTGCAAGTAACTAGCTAGAAACTAGCAAGTTCGTAGCTGATATGAAATAGTAAACTGAACCCCCTTGCTGCTCATGGTGTATTATCGTGAAACTGTCATAGTTAAAAGGTAACACATAACATAAAAGCATCAAAAGAACAGTGGAATAATGAACTTCATCGTCTGAATGCTAATTTCATTCATCGTCTGAATGCTAATTTCATTCCTCAGGCTTATGTAAGGATCCAACATCTACAGGACACAGGTTTCAATCCCAAATGGCATTGCAACATTAATTCTGTAAATATTTCAGACAACAGGGGATGGGTTAATTTCTTTGTTAATTTATATTATCTTTGCTGTATGATCGTAAGTACACGCATAAGCCATGGAAATATTTCAGACAACAGGGGATGGGTTAATAACTCATAAGCAATACATGATTTCTTTATTAATTTATATTATCTTTGTTGTATGATCTTTAACTTAGGACTGAAAATATGTACACATTTCATCTATACCCATGTCACCGAGATTTTATGAACTCAATTTGCCATCAAAGTCTGGTATTGAATGAAATTTAAACTACAAATATAAGGTAAAGAGGGATATTTTATAAATAAAGCCCTAATAAGAAACCAGTACATGATTTCAGAGCACGTACCTGGGTGCGCAAGAGGCAGTGGAGGAGATGGCGCTCGGCGAACGGGCTCGAGAACGACGAAGGCACCGGCGGAGCGGGCGTTCGAGCTCGAGAACGACGTCGGCGGAGTCGGCGAAAGAGCTCAAGAACGGCGACGAACGAGCTCGAGAACGGCAATGGCGGAGAAAGGCGAACGAGCTTGGAGGATGGCGCGGTTGGGGTCGACGTCTGGCCGCGGTCGAAGGTGGAGCTCGACGGGCGATTTGGCGTCGGATCTTCATGGGGGCGTCGGATCTCAAAGGGGGTAATTTGGTTCCAGCGAACGAATTGGGGTAAATTATGAGGGTGGGGCTGAGGATTTCTTTTATAGCTGGGACAATTTAGGGGAAAGTGGGGTATTTGTCTCATAATTACCGCAACAAACAAATAACACCACAAAGGTTACTCTAGTTCCAATTACCACAATGAATAACACCAAACATTGTTATTCTAAAAATTATCCCATTATCCCAAAAATTACCCCAATGAATAACCCCCCTTTAAGGAGTCAAATGATCAACGAAGAGAAATATTCCTGACAAAGAGTGTTCTTTTAAAACAGCACCAAAAACTATTTATAAGCCTCTAAAGAAGCATGCGGAGTCCAAAATGCACAACCTTGGAGCAACCAAGGAAGATTCACTTCGAGAATTGGAACGGATTGCTCGAAATAACAACCGTCACTCATAATTCACGCCAATAAATTGGCAAGAGAGGCACCTTTTACTCTACCTATGACGCCTCGTTTCCTTCGAAAAAGCGGTTCCTGATACTGATCATCAGCTCACAGAGATTGGCGGTTAGAGAGCCCTACGCCACGTCTCCAACCATGATCAACTAGCTAAGAAATCCCCAAGATATGGAGCAAGCTTGTATCTATTTTACTCGGACTCGACTCAAGTCAACTTTGAATGAAAGAGACCAACTGGTATGGTAATTTATCATCCAAAGATAAGAATCTCGGGAGAATGTCTACATAAGCCCAAGGGAGTCATGGTCCAAACCAACTTAGAGGCTCAAAAGCCTAGTCAAGGCTATGTCCCTTGACCGAACGAGCAGACAAGCCATATTTCAGTCAAGGATCATCATGACCGACTCGAAGTACGGGATCAGCCACCCTCTCGTAAATAAGACGACTCCTTGAGTAAACGACTTGACTATATACCTGACCCGAAGCTCACTCGACTATTGGGTCGCCAAAGCATAATGATGGCTTGCAGATCAACCCGCCTCGGCTAAAGGGATAAGAGCCGACCAAGTTCACTTCAGATGTCAATCGATACAACAATATTGATCAGACCCATTGTAGGCGTATAAAACTGCTTATAGGTCCCTTAACACAGCTCGACACGGTGATTTGACAAACCAACGAACCATCGAGCGATATATCCAAGCATGTTCGTTAGACTACAACACCGAAGCTAAGTGAGACACGACGAAGCGGATTAACGAGGCGACGAGGTTAACGAATCACACGCAAACAACGGAATACTTCCAATTGCGTGCCCAATCAAGCTAACGGGTCGATGAATCAACGAATCATCCAACCGTAGAGTCTACCACATCAATAAAGATCGGGAGTGGATTCGAACTCAAACACCGAAGCGGATTTACTGCAAAAGTAGAGTTCAGATCAACGATGAAGCTCGGATAAACCACAAAACCGAAAAACGGCAAACACCTGGAGAGCTCAGCCAAAGCCGAGCCACCTAGGTGGCTCGGTAAGCAACCAAAGTGGCTCGGTGGCCGAGCCAACATTTGGTGGCTCGGCCGAGGCCGAGCCACCAAGTGGTGGCTCGGCAAGCCACC
>BQKN01066314.1:415197-472466 GCA_022839385.1 Asparagus kiusianus | reverse complement strand
CAGTCTTTCTAAATAACCATTTAGCGAGTTTTGGGCCAATGAATCCCAAACCAATTGGGCTTAGGTTATTAAGTATGGAGATACTCATTGGACTTAATTAATCGATCAACTTAGGATTTATAAGATATAATCACTTTGAATTCAAGAGTTTTGGTGTTAGTTTTTTAATATATATTCATATATAAACAAAAAAAAATTCTTAAACAAATCTGAGTTTTGGTTGTTGTTTACTTTCTAAGAATCTAAGTTCATCAAGAAAGAGTTCTTCAAAAGTTGCGTTACAGGAGCATGCATTTAACAAAGTTTCCTCGTTCTAAAAAATCTGATTTTCTTTTTCTAATAACTCCATCTCCTGACAAAAAAATTTCCTCAAAACTCAGATCTGACTCATCTTCTTCTTCTGTTCTTTCCTGAATGTAGTTCACTTCTATGGGTTGATCATATGAATCACTAGGCTATCTTCCTAGGTTAAAAATATTAAGGTCAATAGTCATATTCCCAAAAGATAGTTTCATTTGACCCATTCTACAATTGACTAAAGCATTGGAGGTTGCTAAGAAAAGTCTTCCTAGAATGACTGGGATTTGACTTTTGAGATTGGAGACATGCTATGTTTCTAAGACAATAAAATCAACAGGAAAAATGAACTCTCCCACTTTGATCAGAACATCCTCTACCTCTCCCTTAGGAATTTTCTCTGACCTATTAGCTCATTGTAGGGTACATCTTGTAGGTTTATGTTCTCCTACACCTAGCTGTTGGTAGACTAAATACAGAAGAAGGTTTACGTTGGCTCCAAAGTCTAGAAGTACCTTATTAATGTGAGTATTTTTTATGATGCATGGAATTGTGGGACAACCAGAGTCCTTACGTTTTAACAGCATAGGTTTTGAAACAAGCTCACTGAGGTTGGCAGCTAAAAAGACTTTCTTTGGGACATTTGTGGTTCTTTTCATACGGCACAAGTCTTTCAAGAAGTTTGCATAAGAGGGGATTTGTTGAATCGTGTCTAAAAGAGAGATGTTGATCTTGACCTGTTTAAATGTTTCTAGGATTTTTTCAACCTGCGGTGAGTTCTTCCTAGGTTTGAGCCTGTCTGGAAATAAGGCAACGGGTTTATACCTGCCTATATTAGGCTCAATCTCAAGTTTAGTTTCTTGGTCATCAAGAGTAGTCACATCATTAGAAGGAGTGTGTTGGATGGGAGAAGAGGTTTAATCTGGTGGCACTCTAACTTGGTTATATATCTATTTTTCTGACCGTAAGGAATGGATTGCATTCACTTGAGCTACGTAGGATGAACTACATCCTGTGTCCTTAGGAGTGACCACGGGTTGACTCAGGAATTTTCCTTTCTCTCTTCCACTTACGACATTAGCTAGTTGACCAAGTTTGGTTTCTAATCGAGCTATGGCTTGAGTGCTGGAAATTGAGAATTTGTCCAGTTGATTGTATGAAGGAATTCAAAGTGTTGGATGTTTAAGTCAACATATTCAAGGTTTGTGTAGAGGCCTTAATTATGGTTTCTAACCTATTTTCTAAGACATTGAGATATCTATCATGATCTGAATTGGGAGTAATATGAGTTGTAACTTGATGATGAGGAGGCTGATTTTGAAATGGCAAATTAGGTTGTTGGAAATTTGGTGGAGGACTAAAAGGAAATATGTTTCCCCTAGGAAAGTGTTGGTTTGAAGTGGGATTGAAATTTTAATTTCCGGAGAGATTTTCTTGATTCCACGCAAAATTAGGGTGATTTCTCTAACCCAGATTGTAGGTTGGAGAGAATGGATCATTCACAGGATATTGGAATGCAACGTTAACTTGTGCAAGTAGTTGATTGTTTCTTAAGAGAGGACATTCTTCTGAGACATGAGATGGTGAAAGACAATTATGACAACCTGAGGCAGAAACTTAATTGATTTGAGCTGGGGCTATTTCTTTGACTTCTAGGGCTTCTAACCTATGCATGATTGTAGCCATCTTAGCTTCAGATGTAATGTTTGACTTTAAGAAAAGACCACTCGACTTGAACTGGGGAACTGATGAAACTCATACATCACAGTGTTCTCATTGCATGGTTTTCTTGGATAGACTCTCTAAAAATTCCCAAGCTTCGTCGTCATTCTTCTTCATAAAATCCTCTTGGCATATAGATTCTAAGGAAGTTTTTAAAGAATAGTCTAATCCTTCATAGATGATTTGGCATAATCGCCACTTTTGTAGATCGTGATGAGTATATTGGATAAGAAGATCCTTAAACCTATCAAAGTACTTCTAGAAGGGCTCCCCTTGGACAATTTTAAAGTTTATGATGCTATTCCTTAGTTTAACCATTTTGTGGATGGGAAAATTTTCTTAAGGAAAATGGTGATGAATTCATCCCAAGTTAAAATGGAGTTTGTGGATAAGCTATACATCCATTTCTTGGCCTTGTCCTTAAGAGCAAATGGAATAAATTGGAGTTTGATCGTATCTTCGAATAGTTCTCTAATTTTGATCATAAGGCACACTTCTTCAAATTCAGAGATAATGATATAAGCATCTTTAGTTATATTTTCTAGAAATTTTGGAAGCATGTTTATGTAATACGGTCTAAGCTCAAAATTAGTTCCATTTACTTCGAGGAGTCTAATGCAAGAAGGAATTGTATTCCTAGTGGGATATCACATATTTTGAAGAACATGTGGATTATCCATTTCTACAGTTGGTTCAACACGAATTAAGCGATTGCTATTATCCCTAACCCATGTTCGTACACCAAAATGTTTTTTAAAAGAAAGAAAAAGATAAAGAAAAAAAGAAAAAACCTAACTAAAACAAATCAAAACAATCACTTTTGTCAATCACTGATGGGGTCTAAATGAGACCGTTTAGAACCTACAAGTAGGTAGCTTTGCAACCATCCATTAGGACCCACTGATGGGGTCTAAATAATGTTCAAAAGTTATAAGTGCACAACCAATCAAGTTATAGTATAAAAGTTATCGATCCCATGAGAAAGGTGTTGTAAGAGATAATATAAATAAGTTCCTATACTGTGTGCATGACAATTAGGAGTAATGGTTGAATATGATTGGAGATGATAGATGAGTGTTGTGATTATGAATAGTAAAATTTGAGGAGAGAGAAAGAAAACTCAAGAAAGTGAAGATGGAAGTCTCAATGAGAAATATGAGGAATTTAGAGTTGAATCCACTAGCTAATTTCAATTAAAAATTATGAACTATTATCTTATATCATATTTTACTTTAGATTATTAAGTATAGACTATCAAACAACTCAAAAAAAGTATAACCTATCAAATTATCATCTAAGCAAAGTTAATATTCTTAAAAAAAATAACAACTAGATAGTAATTCTAGAATTCATAAGCATAACCTATCAAACTACTCAAGATAAGCATAGATTATCATATTTTTCTTCTACCATTTAGTTCTCTGGTTGATTATCCTACCCATGATCAACTAAAGTGCAAGAGAATAATTTACAAATATAAAATAAATTAGACTAGCTTCATACAATTCTAGGTTCCTACAAGAATTAGTCAAACATTTTTAAGGAAGAAAAAGACAATAAATCAAAAGAAAGGAAAAATAATTACAAAGGAAAGTAATTACGAAAATAAATCTAACTAATTATAAAAGAAAAGAAAAAGAAATATAAACTATGCAAGAAAATAAATCTAAGTTACAAAGGGCAAAATAAAATAAAAACAAGAAAACAAATCTCTACAATACATGAATATAAATGTAAACTACTAAAAAGAAATGAAATAATTACAAGAAAATAAAAAGAGAAAATAAAAGACAAACCTTCAAATTAAACTTTATCTCCATCATCATCATCAAATAATGAGAAGAAAATATGAAGAGGAAAAAGATTTTATTAATTGTAACAAAAGTTACAAAGTTGAAGATCTTCTCAATCAAGAGTAACCCTTCTCTCTCCAAAAATGATTTACAAATTTTTTTAACCTAATCCCTCACTATCTACCCTTATTTATAGCATACAAGAGTGAATGAGAGCTATTGGATCAGAACATAAGCCCTAAGATAATTACAGGAACAAATGAAGAAGTTTGGTGAAAAAGGAAACAAATCATGCAAATCTGGATAGCTTGGTAACGTCTGGTGTTTTGCCCATATCTCTCTGATATCAACTCAAATTTGGCATAATAAACATTATATAGAAAGCTGAGAATGAGATCTACATCTTTTGTATTTATGATATGTCTAAAATCGGAACATATCATGAGAAAATATTCATACAAAGAAGCATAATCTACGCTGGAATTGTCATCCGCATATCTTCTCTTCTAGTGGGCTTGGGCTTCGGCTCTGGCTTTTGGATCTTGGTCTCTTGCTTGTATCCTTCATTAATTTATGGTCTTTGTTGAGAGATATGGTTTGCTTTATTCTACATTGACCTGTAATTAAAGATAAAAACAATTATGAGTGGTGTATTTATTCATGAATAATAGATAATGATGGTATAAAATTATAATAAAAATATGATTATCACCCACACAAGGACCTCCCTAAATACACAAATAAAAGTGTAAGCATGCACAATACTTATTCATGTTAAGGGTAAGGTTTTAAGAGTGTGATGAATCAAGGGCAGACCGGGTGTTCCTGTATGCTTCTTCCTCTGGCCTTAAATAGTTGAGCGTGTTGATCACCCACTTTCTTGGCACTACCCTATATGTGTGGCATTATCTCATCATTGTTGGAAACAGCAGCTAAAATAGTGAATGTTCATAACAGTCTTCCCAGACAGCCTAGTGTCTAAGGGTACAGTGACTATCCTCCATCACTAGTGGTCATCAATAAGCGCTCACATAGCAAGGGGTAGGGATCCATTCCTCGACCTCCTTATATCCGGCCCTTGCACAAGTCATATAACAAAGTGCTGCAGTATTACTTCTCCCTCGCTAAGTGCATACATCATTAAATGAATACTATAAGACCCAAGTTCCATTACCAGTAATGAGCTTGTCTGGCCATATCGCCTTACGATATGCCCAGGATCTCCTAACAAGCCCTGACCTCATGTGCTAAGTTAGACCCCTAGTCTGGCTGATAGTAAACAGGTTAAGTGGACGTAGGATTTCCACTTTGGTTGCTTCAATGTATAAGTATACAACAACCTAATCCTAACTTAATCAAGGTGACCAATAAAGTGCTCCTACCATCAACCTACCTAGTAACACAATAGTGTAGTCAATTCTCCATGCTAAATGACATCTGTCACCCGGTCTCAACTTTGGCAACTTCTATAGCTCTGAAAGGGATCACTTGTATGATAAGAGCTCATACCTAATGCCCTCTGTGTAACTTTGTAATAGTCCATCTTGTGCCCTATGTGCACCTCATACACATTGTATTATAGGCTGTCTAAAAATCACTATAGATAGCTGATCCTCACAAAATACTGATGATAAAAGTTACAATATGACGACTTTCACGACAACAGACGAGAGTTACAATTTGATGACTCTCACATATTTAGAAGCTAGTGTACAATGGTAACAAGAAGTCGACCTTTGTATTCTGAGAAGACTTCATGCAGAGGTGACACAAAGATCACAAATTGACGATCTTTGCGTCTTCAAAGCCAAACGTGACCCTCGCGTTTCAGCAGCTAAACATGGAGGTTAACCCTCGTGTTTCATCAGCCAAATGCGGAGGTCGACCCTCACGTTTCAACAACTAAACGTGAAGGTCAACCCTCGTGTTTCATTAGCCAAATGCGGAGGTCAACCCTCACGTTTCAAAAACTAAATGCGGAGGTCAACCCTCATGTTTCATTAGCCAAACGTGGAGGTCGACCCTTGCATTTCAACAACTAAACACATAGGTTGACCCTAGTGAAGGTTGATCCTCGTGGACTTTGTGTTTGACCATTTCAAATCATTTGAACGGTTCTAAAACCGTTCTCCACTTAATGGGGCGATAAGCCCCCATTATGGAGCAAATTAAGGGGTTAGTTATACCCCTTAAACCTAATAAATAGCTGGTTTTATAGTTTAAAAAGGGGGTTGGAGCTTTTTAGATCATTTGGGTTGGCTTTTAGATCATCTTTGGTTAAAGATCTTGGAGATCGGCTATTGCATCGGAGAGAAAAATCCATCGGCTCATTTCGGTTAAAAGGAGTGAAATTCCTTTCTAAAATCAACTCTCTTGTAGAGTTCTAAACTCGTTTAGAGTTTGAAACTTTCCTTACAAGTTCTTCCCGACGTAAAACTCAGAAGCGAGGATTGAAGTTCCACGAAGCGAGGTGTTAGGATCGTCAACGGGATACAAGAATCAAACTCCCATTGCCATCAAGAAGAACTTATATTAAACAAAGAGAAGGATCTTTGTCGATTATTATCTATTTTGTAAATTAAAAAACCGATAAGAAAATTATAATTTCTTCTTCTAAGTCAGTTAGAGGGAGATTGTATTCATTCTTTTCCTAAGTTAGTTAAAGAGATAAATACTAACTTATTTCTCAGTTTTCTTGTTAATTTTTCAGCAAACAAAAGATAGCGACTCCACTGGGAACTAACTTTTTCACCAATGAAGAAGTGGTGGTGCAATCCGACACCAAACTCATGGGGACTCTTGTCGAAACTCTGACCGTTGAGTTCGACCAAGCTAAATATGAGGAGTTCCTCTCCTCCGGGTCCCTTAGCCCCAAGGCTATGCACAAGGCCTGTAAGGTCTCTAAGGAAACTAATCCTCCTCTTACTGTAGACTCACCATAGGAGCGTCTCTCTTTGGGGTCGTACTGTTCATACTGTCTCCCTCTGAAGGAGAAGACTTTTACTCAGCCGAACTCACAAAGCGACTTGAGGACCTTCCACCCATACCTTAGCAAAAGGTATCGGGTCATAAGAGACCCATTGCTGTGACTAACCTGATCAATACAGATGGTAACATTGTTGCAAAAGCTTGAACACAGGTGAAGAAGAATGCTACTCATCGAAGGAGAAGATCCCTATGACGAGCATAGCTTAGAGAAAGCCGATCAACCAAGCAACACGAACTTTTTGTTTGTGAGCCGAGGCACGACCCTGAGCTTCGGGTTTCTACTGAAGAACACAAGCCTCACATTTATGTGCCCAAATACAAACCTCACAAAAGCCAGACTAAACACGACCCTCAATGTTGCGTTCCACAGCTAAAACGCGGACCTCAAGTCCGCATTGAACTCAAACCTCAACTTTGCGTTGCTCAGTCAAAATGCAAACCTCACGTTCAAAGGGACATTGTACGTGACCCTCGCATCCCCGCTCTCAAACGCAACATCTATGATGGGTTATTCGTAGCATGACTAGACTGACAGACTGACATAAGAAGTCCACAGATTCAAGGCATCTCAACAACCACCCTCGTGTTTCAGTATTAAAACACGACTCTTGTGTTATTAATACTAAATGCAATGTGTTAAGTCGCATTCAGGGTGACGGACATGGACTTCAAATCCATGTCCATCAAGAACCAGTCCCGTCAAGCCAAAGACCAGGGGTTCAATTAAAAAACTCACGAACTATGTGTAATTCATCTCGAGTCTCTGCAACAGACTTGAGAGAGTTCCTATCAATAGATGGAGCTATTAAACAAGTCACTCCCACCTGCCAATGCAAAGGGACTTATCTCTACAGTCCTTTCAGAATGCCGATGCTATGCACCTATAACTAGGCCATCAGTATTCAGCCGACTGACGAACATCACCTTGCCAACAGACTTGAGAGAGTTCCTATCAATAGATGGAGCTATTAAACAAGTCACTCCCACCTGCCAATGCAAAGCGACTTATCTCTACAGTCCTTTCAGAATGCCGATGCTATGCACCTATAACTAGGCCATCAGTATTCAGCCGACTGACGAACATCACCTTGCCAAACCCATACAAGTGATGACGTTCCCACAAGAAGACAACTCCAAAAGAAGAGTACTTTGGAGTCACTTCTAACATGGTGAGTATAGGGAGATCATCAATTCCTAGCTCCGATGATGAACACTTAGCCATCACAGAATCTCAATCCTCTAGCTCTTTCGTAGAACACGAGAGCTCCGCTTATATGGCGGGACACCCTGATGATCTTGTGAAAAGACTTGATGAGCAACAAGCTATGATCAAGTCTCAGCAGGAGATCATCGATAAACTTCGGATCCTAATGGCTCAAATTATTACAGACATGGCCAAATCCCAAAAGACAAATTCACCGCCCAAGTAAGGATCTTCTCGAAGAGGAGGAATGTCTTCATCCCGACCTCCCATAAGCAAAGGGAAGAAAAAAGTGTTTGATAATGCTGTCTCTGACCAAGAAGCCAACAACATAGAATCCTTTTTTAAAGAAGGGAGAGAAACTGAGAATAAGCAGAATCTCTAGTTTGAAAAAATGGAAGAATTGGAAGGCTGTCTCAATGCTAATGCTAATAGTAGCGAGCTCCAAGATGAAGGAGTTGTCAAGACCTATCCTGCTAAATAGGATACAACCCCTTATCCTCCAAAATTCAAAGTCCCAATGCTACAAGCTTTTAATGGCACGGGGTCATCGAACCGGTATATCTACTATTTTAAGTCACAGACTAGGAATGTGATATCAAATGATGAAATATTAGCTCGTTTGTTCATTGGTATCCTCAAAGGGGTTGCCTTTGAATGGATCATTAAACTGCCTACGGGATGTATCTAGAAGTGGACGGATATAGAGAAACTCTTCATTTCATGATTCTTGGAAGACAACACAGAAGTCTCTATCCTTACCTTCTTGACACTAAGTAGAAGAAGGGAGAGCCCATCAAAGCCTTCGTCGATAGGTTTCGAAGCATAGCTCTGTGATGTCCGATAGGTATGACATAGTCTACACTTGTGGAAACCCGTCGATACAACTTACAGACCAAACTCCTAGCCCAAATAGGAGCTACAAAGTGCCGTTCCTTGAGGCAACTAGCCTCCTAATGTGAACAAGCTCAAGAAATAGTTGCCATGTGTAAAACCCCAAAAATTTAAATATTATATGAAAAAATAATAATAAATATGTTATATGGTGAAAATATAACATATTTTGATGTTTGAGTATGATAGGAATTGATTTGAGATCAATTCAATATATATTTGTGAATATATGAGTGCAAATACACAAAACATGCACAAAGAGAAATCTGAAAAAATGAACAGTTAAGATTTATATATTTTACACACCGATGCAGTTTGAATATGAAAAACTCAAAAGACCAAACTTGTAGGTATCTTCATCATCTTTCTAAAAAATCTTAAATCACCTCATGGTAGGATGAGAAAGTTACAGCTAATATACCGAATCATATTTTCCAAGTCAGGCTAGGTTTTCTGGTTCTAGCCAAACGGGTTTATTTCGGGTTTGTATATATATATACATGTATTTTCATGAAAATTATCATCTTTTCATCAGAATTTCAAACCCTAGCAGCTCCTCTTCCTCTCTCTTAAATCCTAGCTCTAAAGTTGAGATTTTGGGAGTGTCTTGTGAGACGAGAAGTTAGGAAAAGGCGAGATCTATGACGTTTGGCGACGAGGAGTCGTTTCACATCAGTTTCAGAAGCTTGCACAAGTGATAATGTAAGATAATCTACATCCAAACCTATCCCTATTGTGTTTAATGATTATAAAAGTATTTAATCAATGTTTTTATGCTTAAGGCTTAACCTAATATGAAAAAGATGAGATTTTTGATGATAAATCTTAACCCAATGCTAGATCATTAGCTTTTCCTAATTATTTATGATAGTAACGTGATCATGATTATTAGGAGTGATTAATTTTTTATTTTTTAAGCTTATAATTATGTTTAACTCCTGTGTTAATCCTAATATGTTGTCTAATTGAATTATAAAGAGGTTTAGTTTTTGTTTTCATCATAAATTTCAAAAAACTGCTGTACGTGTATAACACTTAACTGAAAATTTAAGATATCATATAGACGTTAGACGATAATAGGCTTCAAGCGCAACAACATATTGAGTTATACTAAGGTCGAGTCTCTAAAGCCTACAACAAAAGGTCAAAGAAAGGATCTTTAAGAAAGGCGATATTGTCTTAGCAATCAGACGACCCATGGTCATGACGCATAAGACGAAAGGTAAATTCAATCCTAAATAGGAAGGACCCTTCGTAGTAGAATCAGTCTACTCGAATGAAGCTTATCGTCTCATTAATCAGAAAGGCTATATGCTTATGATGCCAATTAACGGGAAGTTTATCAAAAAATATTACTAATAAAAATTATGAGATCCTATTTTTCCTCTCTTGCCAAGTCTAAAAAGATAAATTGAACTTACTCAAGATTAGGGGATGGTTACTTGAAATTCACTAGATTAAGAGTAACGAATCTTCAAAGTTGTCATGTTTAATAAAACACCTCTGTCAACTATAAAAATCTTCCCCAACTAGCTTATCAATCTTATCCAACAAGATGATAAGACCATAAAAGTTGTCATGTTTAACAAAATACCTCTGCCAATTTTAAAAAATCTACAAAACCATCCCTAGCCAGTATATCGTTGAGTTAACATCACACTTCAGATGATTAACATCCCTACTAAGTTTGAACTCATCTTGTCTCATTCTAAATACAGCAAGGTTTTCAAACTAAACTAACTTATTAATCCTCTTTAATAGAGTGATAAGTTCACAAAGTTGCTCAAATCGCAATATAATCCTATTAGGGTGACAATACACTTCTGACGGCCAAAATCTCTACACATCCTCAACAGATGATCAAACAAAATCAACTTATCAATCTCTTCAATAGGATGATAAGTCTACAAAGGTGTTCAAATCGCAACACAAATCTGTCACGTTAACAATACACCTCTGATAATCAACTTGTTAATTCTCTTCAATAGATTCACAAGGCTATAAAACATTGCTCAAATCATAAAACAACTTTTATTTATATCATCAAGTTAACACCACACCTCTGATGATAAAATCAACTTATCAACTCTCTTCAATAGAGTGATAAGTCCTCAAAAATCTTGTTCAAATCACAAGTACCAAAAATCATCAAGTTAACATCATACCTCTGATGATAAAATCAACTTATCAACTCTTTCTAATAAAATGATAAGTCCTCAGAAATCTTGTTCAAATCACAAGTATTAAAAATCATCCAGTTAACACAACACCTCTGATGATAAAATCAACTTATCAACTCTCTTCAATAGAGTGATAAGTCCTCAAAAATCTTTTTCAAATCACAAGTATCAAAAATCATCAAGTTAACACCACACCTTTGATGATAAAATCAACTTATCAACTCTCTCTAATAGAGTGATAAGTCCTTAAAAATCTTTTTCAAATCATAAGTAGCTTAATCATCAAGTTAACATCATACCTCTGATGACAAACTCAACTTATTAATCCTCCTCAATAGGATGATATGTCCATAAAATTACTGTTATGTTAACATTACACCTCTAACATTTAAACTCCATAAACTTGTTAATTCTAATCAACAAGACAACAAGACTTCCAAACTTCACTGTCAAGTTAACATTACACTTCTTACAGTGAAAACATCCTTCCATCAAAATTTTATCGTCAAGTTAACACTTACACTTATGATGATAAAAATCAAAACCCATCATCACCAAAATTTTATTGTCAAGTCAACAATGCACTTCTGACAATATAACTCCTAAAATCCCCAAAGGATTAAATTTTATCTTTTACATTAAGTAAGAACTTATGCCAAGTTAATAATACACCTCTGGCACCACAAAACACTTTCATTGTCTTTGGATTCAATATCACACCGAATGAACATGAAAGGACCAAAATTTTATCACTTTTATTTTAAATTTGTGAAAGTGATACAAAATAATTGTTCTTGGAAAAGAACAATACATGGTCAAGTCTCTGGATCCCTCCACACAAAGGATTGGAGAAGAGACCTGACGTCGGCTAGTTCTTTCTGATGGGTTACATGCACAAACGCTATAGACCGTTTCCTCATCTCCTCCTCACTGGGCAGCACTTGAGCTTCATGCTTTTAGCTCCGTTGATTACTCGTCAAAGGCTTCTATCCTTTTTTGAGAAATTTTTTCTGTAAGAACTTTTTCTCGAGCGAGTTGAACTTCTAACTTAGCAAAGTCCTGCTGCAGTTTGGTTACAGCCTCCTTTATTTGAGCAACAAAGTCTTGAGAAGCCTCGAGGGTAGTAGTGGAATCCAGGTACTCTAACATCCATTGCTTGTACCACTGTTGCGAGGACGTAACACATGCTTTTCATTCAGAGAAGTCCTTCTGAACCGCCTCTTGTTGATGTGCTTGTATGGCTTTCATGTTGAACAAAGATAGTTGTACCAGTGAGTCAACAACACCACATTCAAGATTTTCCAAAGTAACCAAGTCTTTCTCCAACCGAGTGATGCCACCCAGATAGCAATAAACACATTGAGAATCACTTAAGTGTCGGATATTATCAACAAAGCTCATCAGTATGGTCTGAAAACCTCAAAAGTGCCTTGTCGGGAGCTAATAATTTTTATAGTCCGCTCCATCATAAACTCTAGCTTATCAACAAGACTTGCAACTAGGTCTGGGATGACTACCAGACTTGAGGGGGAAGCTTGAGAAGTGGATGGCATCAACGTGCTGGGAATGACGAGGCTTGGTGGAGATGAACTCAACGAAGCCACACATGAAGAAGTAGTGTAAAACCCCAAAAATTTGAATATTATGTGATAAATAATAATGAATATGTTATATGTTATAAATAATATATTTTGATATTTGAGTACTCTAGAAATTGACTTGAGATCAATTCAATGTATATGTGTAAATATATGAGTGCAAATGCACAAATCATGCACGAAGAAGAAATCTAGAAAAATAACCACTTAAGTGTTTATATGATTTTCACACCGATAAATTTAGAATATGGGAAAACTCAAAAGAAAAATATTATAGGTATCTTCAATATCTTTCTAATAAATCTTAAATCATCTCATTCCTAGGTCGGATGTAAAAGTTATAGCTAAAATACTAAATATAATTTACAGAAATACATAGTAGTCGACTACACTGTATTGTAGTCGACTAGCGGGGGTTTTCTTGGGAATGCTAGGTTTGAGTTAGGGTATGTTTTGTTTTATTTCAACTTGATAATGTGTAGGAGTATATATATGTGTTTTTTCTGAGTTGTAAAGGGCTTTTCAATAAATTTTTAATAGCAATCACCCCCTCTCTCAAACCCTAAACCCTAGATCTTAGTTTAACCCTTACCTAATGTGTTTGTCGAAGGAAAAGCGAGGTTTTTGCAGCGTTTGGAAGAGGAGAGATCTTGCACGCATGTTCAAAGGCTCGACCCCATGTTTTAGGCAAGATCACTTGTACCTAAACCTACACCCTTAGTTAATAAACAATTTAAGATGTTTAAATCGATGTTTTACATGTTTAGATCTTAATCTAATGTGAAAAAGACTAAAATTTTGATATTAACGATAAGAAAATGTTAGATCTACATGGTGTTCTTTCTATTTATGATAGAAGTGTGCTCATGATCACTAGGGTTGTTTCTAATTTCATTTTTAATGGTTAAATCATGCTTTGGACATGTTTAAACCCTAGTTCAACCTTTATTTGAGGGTTCTATGTTATATTCATGCTTAAACCCTAGACTTATGATAAAAGAGGTTACATGTTAATTAAATCTATTTAAACCCTAGGTTTGGGGTATCCTTGGTTCTGTGAGTGTGAATAAACAAAATTGTGTAAGTTTCTAGCTTAATATGCAAGCGTGCTCATGTTGATCTAATCGATAACTACGGTTTATATCAATTTCTTGATAAATAAGAAGATTAAACCTAAATTATTAAATTAATGGTTTAAATAATTATGGAGATGATTCTTTTGATTTGTAATTACTAGTTTTACAATGTATTAAAGTATGATTTACACGTGACGATCGCTAAGAGTTGTATGTATACGGAGCTATGCATGTTTCTGCTCAGTAGTCGACTACTAAGAATAGTAGTCGACTATTAATGTCTAGTTTGGTTTTTTAGAATCTATCTGATTACAGAGTAGTTGACTAGTGTATAGTGTAGTCGACTACTAGTATTGATTCATACTTAACAGAGTCTGAGTAGACTCATTGTAGTCGACTACTAAGCTTAGTAGTCGACTACTAAGGCTGATGATCTTCACATTGTATTGTTTTGATTTGAAATGTGAGCTTAAGGATTAAGTTACATAATAGTACATATGTGATCATAATTATACATGAATAGTGTCGTAATACACGTGTTGATACCCTAGAATGGGATTTTCTTAAGTATTGTTTCAAGTACACTTTTCCTATGAATCTGTATCCGTACCAGTGTGCAGAGGTTGTTGAACCTATATTATGGTATCCGCACTAGAGAGTGCATAGAGGTGTTGAACTTATATTATGGTATCCACACTAGAGTGTGCGCAGAGGTGTTGAACTTATATTATGGTATTCGCACTAGAGTGTGCGTAGAGGTTTGTGAACCTATATTATGGTATCCATACTAGAGTGTGCGTAGAGGTTGTTGAACCTATATTATAGTATCCGCAATAGAGTGTGCGTAGAAGTTGTTGAACCTATATTTTGGTATCCGCACCAGAGTGTGCGCAGAGGTTGTTGAACCAATATTATGGTATCCACACTAGAGTGTGCATAGAGGGTATTGAACCTATATTATGGTATCTGCACTAGAGTGTGCGTAGAGGTTGTTGAACCTATATTATGGTATCCGCACTAGAGTGTGTGCAGAGATTGTTGAACTTATATTATGGTATCCGCACACTTAACTAGAGTGTGTGCAGAGGTTGTTGAACCTATATTATGGTATCTGCACTAGCGTGCGCGTAGAGGTTGATGAACATATATTATGGTAACCACACTAGAGTGTGCGTAGAGTTTAGTGAACCTATGTTTTGGTATCCGCACTGTAGGCGTCTAAAAATGCCTATAGGTATCCGCATGTAGCCCGAGACAAAGAGAAGATGATAAACGTCATCATCCGAGTTAAGAAGAATTATCCGTGTGACCCGCGCTTGTTGGTCATCTCTAAGTGATCGAACGCGCTCGTTAGTCAGCTCGCGCATGTTAGTCAGTTCCAAGTGACCGAACGAGCTCATCAGTCAGCGCGTGCGTGTCTGTCAGCTCATAGTGACCGAACGTGCTCGTCAGTCAGCTCACGCTCATCAATCAGCGAAGCATACAAGTCAACAAGACAACCAAATACGCAAATCGGCAGAAAGTACAAGTATTGGAAAGTCAGGAAACACCAAAAGAACTTAAACAAGGCTCGGAACTTGCGTGGCTGTGCGGGTCACCTCTTGGTGACCCGCGGCTACGCGGGTCACCTTAGGGTGAACCGCGACCACGGGGCCGCGGGTCACCCCTAGGTGATCCGAGCGGCCGCGGGTCACTAAGAGGTGACCCGTGTGCCATGTAAGTTCCGAGCCTTGTTTGAGTTCTTTCGGTGTTTCCTGACTTTCCCAGACTTTTACTTCTGCCGATTTGCATATTTGGTTATCTTGTTGACTTGTACTCTTTGCAGATTAATGAGCGCAAGCTGACTAAGGTGCACGTTCAGTCACTTGGAGCTGACCGACACGTGTGAGCTGACTGATGACCACGTTTGGTCACTTGGAGCTGACTGACACGTGCGAGGTGACTGACGAGCGTGTTCGGTCACTTGGAGCTGACCGACAAGCGTGGGCCACTCGGATAATTCTTCTTGACTCGTATGATGATGGTCATCATATTCTCTTCGTCTTGAGCTACGTGTTGACACCTATAGGTATTTTTAGATGCCTACAGATACCTCCTCCAAAGTATTTCAGACTCATTCTTTTATAGAGTAGTCTAGAACGCTTTGGATAAGATAGGTCTGGATTTCAATCTCTTCAGTATTTTGTGGAGGAGATCGGGTAGGACTTGTGAATGGCTTCAATTCTTGACTTCTTTAATCTTCAATTCACTTAGTATTTTGTCAAATAGATGAAGTTCTTCCAGCACTGCGTTTATCGTTTGGCCGTTGTCGAAATCTTGAGCCGAATTTGGTGTATAAGCATTTGAAGTTAGCTTGTGTTGTTGAGTTGACGTTGAACTGATCGTCTTCGTAGGGAATTCGAATCTAGATCGCAATTAAACTCCCTAGAATCATCCTTTAATCCAGAATTTTTTTCTTAGCCTTATTTTGGCGATATTATCGATGCGTTGACCGGCTTTGACCTTTACTGTAACGTGTTGTCTGGCGTTGACCTTCGCTATAATACGTCGATCGATATTAACACAGTTTATACTCGTACGTTCACTGGAGTCTACACAGTTTAAGCTCTTAATGTATTAGAGCATGGTGGTCTCAAATGTTAGGGCTGCAGGACCAACTGTTAAAGCTGATCTATCTGTATGTATAGATTTTATACTGAAGTTGTTAGATCCTCAAGTCACGAGACCAACTAATAAAGCTGGTGTGTCAATGACTCTCATATTTATAAGATTTTTAGTAAACCCTCAGCCATCAATGGATTTGATGAACCTTTACCGACTACCGTTTGAGTCGGGCTAGCATGTAAATTGTTTAAGTTCGTTCTGCATGTAACGTTTTGCTAAAAGAGTTAGCTCTTTTCGTGCTATGATATTAAATATGTAGACTTCATCTTTCTTATGGGAATAGACTACCCGACAACGCGTGTTAGACGCTGACTTATCCTTCTTAGGATTCGGGATAGAAGTCCCCAGACTTGGAATCTGGTGTCTTTTTCAATCGGGAAAAGACTAAACCGGCAACGCGTGTTAGGCACTTACTTATCCCTACTTAGGCTTCGGGATAAACATCCTCATGTGTGTAAGGCACGGATTATGGTGTTATTAATAATAACCTATCATAATATCGAAAATGTGGGTTTTTGTCCTTTTTACAATTAAGGACTAATCAGCAATGCGTGTTAGGCGCTGACTTATCTCTACTTAGGCTTCAGGATAAAAGTTTCCTGATTTGAATTTTGGTATCTTCATCAGTCGATGAAAGACTAAACCGGCAACACATGTTAGGCGTTGACTTATCCATACTTAGGCTTCGGGATCAAATTCCTCAGACATGGATTCTGGTATCTTCTTCAACCCGTAAAAGACTAAACCGGCAACGTGTGTTAGGCGCTGACTTATCCTTTCTTAGGATTCAGGATAAAATTCCTTGTACTTGAATTCTGGTGTCTTCTTCAATTGGTAAAAGACTAAACTGGCAATGCGTGTTAGGCACTGACTTATCCCTACTTAGGATTCGGGTGAGGCACAGATTTTAGGAGTTAAAAAAATGGTGTCTTCTCTTGGAGCAAAGACGAACCTGATGCTGGAAAGGAATAATTTTATATTCTATTTCTAGTTGTAAAAGAAACTCAAAGTAGGATCTTCTTTTCGAGAATCTGAGGAGATGAAACTAAGAGTGGGATCTCCACTCCGAGAATTAAAAAGATTTGGGTAATCCTAACTGTCAGAAGGTTTGATTACCGAACTAAAGGTGAATTTCTCATTTATTGAGAGTGAATTATTGTTTTGGTCCTAACTATTGCAAGGTTTTATCAAATGGATGGTTTGAGACGATCCTAACTATAAGAAGGTTTGATCGCTCAATTTGAAAGTGGATCTCTTATTCATGAAAAGAATCAAGAGGGGATTTTGGCTTTGGCCCTAACTGTAGGATGCTTTGACCAAGTGGGAGTTTGAGATGACTCTAACTGTAGGAATGTTTGATCACTCAATTTGAAAGTGGACCTCTCGTTTATGGAAGGAATCGAGAGGGGATTTTAGCTTTGGCCCTAACTGTAGGAAGGTTTGACCGAGTGGGAAGTTTGAGATGATCCTAACTGTAGGAAGGTTTGATCACTCGATTCATGAACCTCTCATTTATTAGAGGAATCGAGAGGGGATTTTGGTTGTGGCCCTAACTGTAGGAAGATTTGACCAGGTAGACAGTGGGAGTGGTAGTACAAATCACAGTAGGAGTGTTGATTTGTATCGATTACTCAGTAGGGGTTCTTGGTGTCAAGTGATAAAAACTTAACATGAAGGTGTTTGACAATTCTTCAAGGATTAGGATATTAAAATTCCCAGTGCTATGTCGGGACTTTAACAGCGATAGATTAATGTTTATTACTTTATTTTTAATGACCGGGTTATCCCTAAGAATATTACATGTAACATTCTTCCGAAAACTTCACATTACATGAAATATCCACCCCCAGCTTTCTTTACGAAACTGGGTCTAATAAGGAGTACATTGTCCTTAGTCGCATGTTCGGGTTATCCTTAAGAATATAAGATTCTCTAGGAACTTCCCATGAAAAAAGGAAATAGTTTAGACTCATATACCTGTTGGAGTATTGAGAAGCAGTTTATACTCGTATACTCTTCAGAGTCTTGCCGTTCTCATTTGGCTTATCCCAGCATTATGACGCCGGCTTCAACGAAGGTTTGGATGCTATTTTTAAGAGCAAAGCAAACCTTGGTAGGATAAAAGGTCCTCCTGTGGTACGCATAATACTTTGGATCCGTAGTATTATCAGCTTCCTCCTGATTTGCGATAGGTGGTAGCTTGATCTTGTTGTTCTCAAGAAGGGATTCAAAAATAGCTGGAACGCCTTCGTCCTTGAAGGAGTACTCTTTTTGGAGTTTCGGATCCGAAGTCTTTTGCTATCTTCGTGGTTGTTTTTGTGATGTCTGATTAATGTTAACAACTGCTGCAAGTGCCTTCCTCTTACCACGGGAGACGAAGCTTGAGTTTGGAGGGTTAGCCGTCGGTTGGTTTCTTTTGGCCTTCTATCTTCTGAGGAAGCGTTCGGCCTACTCCCCACGCACCTTCAACTCTTTCCAGGTGTTAAACGGTGATACTCTCATAACTTCCAAAATATCAATGGATATGTTGTTATGACAGATTTGGAGGATGAAGTCCTTTGTGATTGGATCTCGACAATTCATTGCCTTATTTTGGAAGCGCTTGATGAAGTCGTCGACCGTCTCTTCATCTTCCTATTTCTCATCAAAGAGTGTCCTGATGGATACCTGGACATCATCATCAAAGAAATTATGGAGGAATGAGCTTTCCATATCGTCCCAACTGTTAATACTTCCAGGCTTGAGATGACGGCACCAATCGAAGGTAGGCCCGCGAAGGGTGCCAACAAATGATCGGACCATCAAAGGCTCGTTTCTAGAGATCACTCCTAAGTAGGACTTGAATAAATCAAGTGTTGAGTGGGGGAGCCCTTCCCATTGAATAGTGTGAAGTTGATCAGGCTAAACTTCGCTGGATATGGGATCAAATCCCACTCTCTTGGATAGGGACACGGAATACCGGTCTTCTTCACCTCTCGAGCAGACATCAGAGCGTTAATTTTATGCTCGAGATCTTTCATCTTCTCGTCCTTGTCTGTATCATGCTTTGGAAAATTTCTAAGAGGATTAATGTAGCCACCCCTGATATTGTTATCTTCGGTGGGACCAACCCAAGCGTCATTATCTTTAGTGGGGTACCCCTAGCGTTTTGGTCAAAAGGAGGGTTATCTACATCAAGGTGTTTGTCCATGTCTGAATCATCACCTATCCGGTAGGCATTGTTGTGACGACTAGATTCACCAATTTGATTACACAAAGCCTGAATCTGTTGGTCATGCTCTTCCCTCATCCGCAGCATAGATATTTCCATTTTGAACTTGAAGTTCTCTTTTTGCTTAGCCAAAGCATCCTCGATGATTTTAACCATTTGCTCGATGTTGATCATAAACGCCTCGTGGGATTATCCTAGGTTGGATACCATATTGTCAGAAGTGACTACAGAGTTAGCATCTGATGCTTCATCGTCCGAGGATAATCCTCTATTCATTCTCTGATAGTCCTTATATCTAGTAGTCCTTGCGCGTAGCCGAGTTAGAAGATGCGATACGAGGGGGTCCGAACTAGAAGGCCGAGTCGACTTTCCTATATCAGCCATGTTAATTGTGTGTTCTGGAAGTTCGTCTTCTTGAACGGCTGATTGTTTATTGCAGAAACACCTTGGCTTGGTTTTTGACGCTTTAGAGGAAAGCCTTTGGAATACCGAGACCCTCTGTGGAGCGGTCTTGGGGCAGCTACATGCTGATTATACTGCCCTAATAAGTTTGGAGCACGAACAATAAAAGTCCGTCTCCCGGGTATTTCTCTTTCGATATATGTTCGTACCCCTAGCCTAATAGTACAACTCATCAGCAAAATTATGACCGGAGTAATCTATCGCGTGTTGGCATGATTTCTTAGGTATAACATCATCGTCGTCAGACGAAAACATTTCCTTTTGGGGGTTCGACGTCTTGTTAGTGCTCTCAAGACTTGCACGTTTTGAGCCTATATTATGGTATCCGCACACCACACTAGAGTATATGTAGAGGTTGTTGAACCTATATTATGGTATCTACACTAGAGTCGCATATAGGTTGATGAACCTATATTATGGTATTTACACTAGAGTGTGCATAGAGGTTAGCGAACCTATGTTTTGTTATCCGCACGAGTGTGCGCAAAGGTCGGTGTACCTATATTGTTGTATCTGCACGAGTGTGCACAGAACATATAGTTTCATTTCCGCATAGTTATGCGTAGTGTTTGAAATGCTTAATAGTTATAATCCGAAGATTGATCTTCATTCTGGTTTTCATCAGTTGCGGATTTAGAAGGTGGACATTCCTATGATAGCCTTTCTGACTCAGTGTGAGTCTTTTGAGTTTCTTATCATCCTATTTAGGCTAACCAATGCACCCACGGTATTCATGTATTTGATGAACTGGGTTTTTTGTCCATACTTGGACCAACTAGTGATCGTGTTTATTAACGATATTTTAATTTATTTGAGATCAAAAGAAGAGCACGAGCAGTATCTTCGTCTAGCTTTGCAGGCTCTACGGGAGCACCAGCTATACACTAAGTTCAACAAGTTCGAGCTTTGGATATTTGAAGTTAGATTTTGGGCCATGTTATCAGCTAGGAGGGCATTGCAGTAGATCTAGCCAAAGATAAGGTAGCACTTGATTGAGAGCCAACCAAAACCGTTATAGAAATTCATAATTTTCTAGGTTTGGCCGACTATTGTAGGAAGTTCATTCAGGACTTCTCGAAGTACTCACCAGTTACACGCCCTACGAAGAAGGATATATAGTTTGTTTGGGGTACGGAGTGCCAGGAAACCTTTAAACTTTAGAGGCTAAATTGACTACAACAACGGTGTTGGCTCTGAACAGTGATAGACCTTTGTCGTCTATGTGGACGCATCACTAGCAAGTCTAGAGTGGAACCCTACAGCTTTTACCCATTCTAGAGTGGAAATAGACAGATATCTCTATGGACTTCAGAGTAGGATAACCAAAGTTGAAGAAGGGGAACGATTCTGTTTGGGTGATAGTTGATCGGTTGACGAAGTCAACATATTTCATACCAGTGAGGACTACCTACACCGTCGAGACTTATGTGAGAATCTTCATTCGGGAGATAGTTCGAATTCACGGAGTTCCAGAGACGACAGTATTGGATCGAGGCTCAGTTTTCACTTCGTATTTTTAGAGGAGCTTCCGGGATTTGTTCAGGAATAGATTATTATATAACAGTGTGTTTCACCCCCAAACAGATAGCAAAATGAAGAGAGTGAATTAAGTATTGGAGGACATATTGCGGGCTTATATTTTAGACTTCCAAGGTAGCTAGGAGGATCATATTTCTTTGATCGAGTTCGCTTATAACAATAGTTATCAAGCGACGATTGTTATGGCTCTGTATGAGGCATTGTATAGGTGGCCCTATAGATCCTAGATTTGTTAGGCAGAGCTGGAGGGTAGCTTATTACTTAGACCGGAGCTTGCAAGGTAGACTACTAAGAAGGTAGCATTGATTAGAGAGCATATTCTTACCACTCAAAGTTAGCAAAAGAGCTACGCGGATTAGAGACAACAAACTTTAAAGTTTCAGGTTGGAGATTTTGTCATGTTGAAGATATCGCCAACGGAGGGCGTTCAGCGATTTGGTAGACGCCAAAAGCTTGTCTCGTGATATATTGATTCGTTCATGATAGTTGAGCGCATTGGAGCCATTTCTTATCGGCTAGATTTTCCAATATCGACGTTGGGTATACACGATGTTTTCCAGGTTTTTGATACGAGTCGCCGTGCGAGCACTCTTGATCGCGGAATTATCAAGAGTGGATAAAGAAGAAAACAACTGAAGAACACAAGAGTTTTAATTAGGGCGAAGGAAAATACCTTCTCTAGATTATGAGAATCAATTGGATTTACAAAATCTCTCTCTCACAATCTCTCTAGATCAAAGAACAACCTCCCTGATCTCTTTTCTGATTACAAACTGAGTTCTAAACCGTAGAAAAGTCGTGTTTCTACTTATACTAAACAGAAATCCCAACTGGAGCAGGAAACAGAACCAGGCCCGGAACCGCTACGCGGTCGACCGCAGTGCCCAAGGCGGTCGACCGGTCAGAACGTCAAAATCTGGAAAAATCGATTACAGGGTTTCCGGTCGATCGTAGCGCTACCATCGGTCGACCGATCTCAGTCCCGAGACACAGTCGGGGTCTGTGCACTATGCGGTCGACCGCAGTGACACATGCGGTCGACCGGACAGAGTCCAAACTGTTTTTCCTGCAGTTTAACGAATCCTTCGACTTTGTTGCCTCCAATGACCTCGTCCACGACTCCTCTGCTCTATTCTCAAGATACCATGAGAATCATCTATCCTCAAACTCCCATGAGGATCGCTAAGCTCCCGAAGAGAAGATACACCCGTATCATGGGTCCCCCCTTTAGGAACTTGAAGTCCCATTCAAGTTAGAACTTCAGCTGAGGGAACTCGCGAGCCCCTCCTTCTCTGTTGAACCACTTAGCCTTGCTAGGAACCTGACCTTGACGTCCTATGAGAAACGACTCCTTCGTCCCCCGCCTCGTCGTGGTCGTCTTCCGTTCCAAAACGCAGTCTTCTTTCAGTGACTCCTCTCTATCAAACCACAAGTCTTCAACATGCGGTAAGATCAACTTGTCATCACCTTCGTCATCCAATAACGGAGGCTCAAACAACTTCAAGTACTCGGCATTGATCACCGAATACATGCCTAAGTAAGGTGGCAAATCTAAACGAAAAGCGTTGTCGCCAATCTGATCGAGAATCCGAAACGGACCATAACGAATAGGCTTCAACTTCTTCCCTTCTCCTTTGAGCCTCTCCTTACTCTATTTTAGCCATACCATATCGCCTTTACCAAAGTTACAAGGAACCCGATGTTGATCATGCTTCGCCTTGTACTTAGCTTGCGATTTTTTCAATTGAGCTTCAACCGTGGCATGAATATTTGCAATCTTCTCGAGAAATCGCTGAGCACGTTGTCTTTCACTCCCCTCCTTGCCGTCCACTGTGACTTCACTTGAAAACACAAGATCGAACGGGCTCGGCGGTAAAAATCCATAACAAGTCTCGAACGGTGACTTTCCGGAAGATCCATGAATTGCCCGATTAAAAGCAAACTGCAAATATGGCAAACTCTCATCCCAAGTCTTAGGATGTCTGGAATTATACCCCCGCAACATATTTACCATAGTCCGGTTGACTACCTCCGTTTGTCCGTCTGTTTGTGGGTGAAAGGCCGTGCTCTTCTTCAATTTAGTGTCCATCAAACTCCACAAAAAATCCCAAAAATGCCCGAGAAAACGGCTATCTCGATCCGAAATAATCGAGCTCGGCAACCCAAAGTGCTTCCACACATGCTCAAAGAACAATTGTGCTGCACCCACTCCCATCACGGTCTTCTTACAAGGAATCAATATCACCATCTTGCTGAACCGGTCCACCACAACGTACAAATAGTCATGCCCGCGCTTCGTAGTCGGCAACCCTCCTAGAAAATCCATAGAAATGCTCTCCCACGAACTAGAAGGAACCGATAATGGTAGGTACAATCCCCTCTTCTTGTTAGAAGGCTTCGAAATACAGCATAACTTACACCCTCCAACATACTTGGTCACATCATCAAGCATCCATGGCCAAAACACATATCGCCATAGATTGAGAAGCGTCTTCTGACTGCCAAAATGCCCTTGCACACGCGAGGTATGTGCTTCCCGAATCCACTTCAACCTATCACCATCCTCCGGAATGCATAGTGATGTCCCATGATACAATAAGCCATCATCTCCAAGTGCATACTCCCCCTTTCGACCAGCCTTTGCCTGCTCAAACACACTACCGAAGTCCATACTGGATGCATACAACTGAACATACTCAAAAGGAACCAAGGGCTGAATACGCGTCGCCACCAACAAAGACCTTATCGGTGGGCGAGATAACATATCGGCCAACTTGTTCGTCGCCCCCTTCTTGTACCTAATAATGATGTTGAAAGCCATCAAATAGGACATCCACTTCATGTGCCGTGCCTGCTGTAGCTTCGTCTGGGCATGTAAGAACTCCAACGGCTTATGATCCGAATGCACGACCACCTCCTTTCCTAACAAGTACACTCTCCAATGCTTAATTGCTTGATATAGCGCATAGAACTCCTTGTCGTAGGTTGGGTAGTTCACAACAGCACCCAAAAACTTCTCAGAATGGTATTTGTAGACGGTAAAAATTACCGCGGCGGACCAACAAACAAATTCGCCCGCAAGTCAAGGCCATCCACTTAGATGAAGAATGGAGTGTAGCCGTGAGATGGGTTTGAGGGTACACCTAGGCCCTCACACACCAAGTCACATGGGAGCGAATCCGCCCTTATGAGCCAGATCCGCCCGCAGATGTTCAAATCCGCCCTCATGAGCCAAGTCTGCTCACGAGGGTACGAATTCGCCTTCATCCGCTCGCAGGGGCTCAAATCCACCCTCGTATACCAAACCCGCCCACAGAGGGCCACGTCTACCTACGTAAGCCGAAAACCGGATTTCCAGGGACAAGCCTTCCCTATTTCCCGCGATGCGTGGGGAGAGAGCGCAGTGCTCCAGATTCGTCAGACGGCCGCCCGCAATTCAAGCAAGCAAGACAGGCACCGGACCGGTCTGCACCCTCATAAATGCAGGTCATCTCACCCATCAGAATGGAAAACCGAAGCCGTCGGCGCGCCGCAAGCTATCTGGAGCTCACTCAGACGTGCGACGTCCATTATCCAACCTCTACCAAGACACAGGGAGAGGAGAGAAGGCACAGGACCCCAGGACCGTCAAATGGCCTCTCGGTGGCTTACAGCGCAGGTGAGCAGACAGCTGCCAGATTGGCCTGCACCCTCATAAATGCTGCTTACCTCACTCGTCCAAATCGAGAGCAAGAGCCGTCGGCGCTCGCTGAGTTGGTCAGATCCACTCAAGCATCTGGCGACCGCTGTCACGGGTACGAGGAGGGGGCTTTCCCACTCCTACGCGACGCGACGCAACACGCGGCTCACCGAATGACTGCTGGCAACACAGAGAAACAGCAGAATGTCTCTGAACAATGTATGGTCACATCCCATAATCCCAGGGACAGCCGAACTGTCTCTCTCCTGTTAAAAGGCTTCTTTCAGCAACTTGGAAAAGGATCGATCGATTGATCAATCAAGAGAGGAAGAAGCTTTCTGCATACCCTTGCATTACAGCGCCATCTCCTAGCTCCGAGCCCCGATCGCCGGCGAGCCAGAAGAGACTAACTCCCTCACCTTGAGCTTCTACTAAGTACTGAAGCTCTCCAACAACCTCGGTCGAACCGTCCAAGGGAAGCAGACTCGGCACGAGCACCGAGCGAAGCATCCTGTAGCTACCTTAAAGTCCCCACGATTAAACAAAGAGGGCCTTCCCACTGCTTCTGTTGTAATTCAGATTGATTTAGTTTGTAATAAGCTTTCTTATAAATACAAACAAAATCCCCTATTTTTGGGAAAATCAGAAATTTACACCTACAGAAGATGGCGACCACAGTAGGAGAAGCTGTTTCTTCAAACGAAATGGTGGTAGCTCAGTTCGACGAGGTTGATGTTGGGACGACGATGGAGTCCCTAGAGATCGAGTTTGACCAGGCCAAGTACAAAGAGTACTTGTCTTCCTCCTCTTCCGGTGGCGAAGCGTCCCGCAAGCGCCACAGAGTCATGCGCAGGAGCCGACCTCAGACGGTCAAAGCTCTCGCGCCAGAAGGCTCTGCCCAAGTCTCGACGGGGAAACCTACCCCAAACACTCTCGAGGCCATGTCCCAGATCGAGAATGTGGAGGGAGGGTCTACTAGATGGGTCGCCAAACGACCCTCGGTAACACCCGTCACCAAGGAGGCATCGGTTCGCTCCGGCACAAGCCATGCTGCCACAGCCCGCGCAGATGCTCTCCCCACTGGAAGAGCTAGCTAACAGCAACGACAGACGTTGGACGGACAAGAAACCCAAACCTCCGCTTCACACAACGGCCTGAACTACCATACAGGCCCAAGAAGCGAGAAACGAGAAAGCAACTCGCCCAAAATCGGGAGGCCCTCCAAATCAGGAACGCCAACCAAGAAGGATGGGGCCACCCGCTTAGGTGGACTTCACTTTTCAGGTCACATCCCTGACACGAATAAACCACCCCAAGCGAATGGACCCGTCAGAATAGGTGAGTCTTCGAAGGCTGGCGAGCCTCGCCATAATCTTTTGGCGGATAAACACAAAGACAAGGAAGTAGGCGTCACTTCGCGAGCCCACTCGCTCAAACGAAGGGTCGAAACTCGCCTACGCGCTGGAGTTCGCCCAAACGCGAAAACTCGCCCGTCAAAGCGAGATCGCCTAACTCCAACACCACATCACTCCACCCAGCGTGCGTCAGAGAGTACATCCAAAGATCTCTCATGTACGCACCCAAACGATCCTTCTGATACTAGGGGTTGTCATCAACCACTCACAGGAGATCTTCGAGAATACCTGACTCGCAAGCGCACTATACATGAGGCGAGTCCTCAGTGTCATTGCGAAAGGCTCATTCACACGGTGCTCTCCGACTGCCAATGCTTAGGAACGACGAAACCTTCAGTGTTTGAGAGACTTTCTCAACAAACCTCACGATGGAGGACCTCCTGTCAAAAGCGTCGTCACCAAAAAAGACACGCTGCCGACGACCTAGAACTCCCGTCCGCCACAGTCAACATGACGGACAGGGGTAAGGGGGTACTCTCCGATTCCCCAGATTCGGATTCCGTTCTAAGACCTAACCGCCGATTCGCCCATCACGGACAAGGTGGCATATACTAGCGAACCCGTAGTCGCAGGGGGGAGTAAGCATCGGGTTTGATTACTCGACCCTGGCACCCTCCTCCTACGGCGAAGACGAGGTTCATTCGGCGACGGCCACGTCCCAGACCTCACACTCGGGTCAAAGCGCGTCGGCGGGGGTACACATGACCGAGCTCACTCACGAGCAGACGATGGCTCAAAAGCTGGAAGAACAGCAGGCGACCATCGACTCTCTACGAGAGATAATAGAGCAACTTCTGAACAAGAAGAAGAAGAAGAAAAGAGCCCAACGCCCCTTACCCCGGCGAACTGGGGATAGAGAGTGGGTACCACCCCATCGTCCTGTGACGGAAACGGAAGACAACAGTAATCCGCAATCCGATTACTCTTCCAAGACGTCGCTAGGGACGTCGCACACCAGGGATGGCGCTCGTGACAAGAGGTTCGATGAGTTCCAGGACCAGCTTAACACGCTGAAGCTTCAGCAAAACATGAACAAGCTGGGGGTGGTTCGTCCCTACCCCATTGAGTGGGATACAGTCCCATACCCGGCGAAGTTCAAGCCGATCAGCTTGGTGCAATTGGACGACAAGGGCTCACCTTCCCAGCACATTTACTACTTCATGGCCCAGACTGGGTTCCTTACGGGGAATGACGCCATTCTTACGCGACTATTCATAGGTACCCTCAAAGGGGTGGCCTTTGAATGGTTCCGTAAGCTGGAGCCCGGCTCTATCAAATCATGGGCTGACGTCGAGAGACTCTTTTTGGCCCGCTTCTTCAACGACGATACGGAAGTATCGATGGCCACCCTCCTGGCCGAAAAACAACGAAAGTCGGAATCGGTCAACGATTTCGTAAAAAGATTTCGGAACCGATCAGTCCACTACCGGGACCAAGTCTCCGAGTCGACACTGATCGAGATGTGTCGTAACAACCTATCAATCCATATCCTATCCAAAATAGGCACGGTGGAAACCCGGACGTGGAAAGAGCTTGTGCGTCAGGGTGAGCAAGTGGAGAATATGATCAAAAGGCTCGAGGCTGAAGAACCACAGCCTAAGAAAGGAGCTGCGGAACCAGCCACGCCGAAGAACCCACCTCGAACAAGAGGAAAAGAGATTATGGCTGTTGAATCTGCCCCAGCGCCAAAGACTGCTCATAGGCAGAAGCCTAGGCAATTTGAACAACGCCCCCCGTGGCAGTATGACTTCAAAGAAGACCAGGTGGTGGCGACGTTCGATACTCTGTTCAAGAGTGGTCGAATCAAACTGCCGGAGGCCATGAAGCCTGAGGAGGCAAACAAAACCAGTGAGCAGACCTACTGTGCTTATCACAGGTTCCTTGGTCACCACACGACCAAATGCTACGTCCTCAAGGACAAGCTTCAGGCCCTCTACGACGCAGGGGTGTTGAAGAAGGAGAAGGTCCAAAAGCAAGTGACCACGAACATGATCACCTTGAGCTTTGGGACAAATCTCCCAGAGGTCCGAGCTCCGGCCGGGGTAGTTCCTATCCCTAAGGCGGTTTTGAAGATCACCAACGACGATCCTCACAACCAGCGGGAGAAGGGCTTGGTCCCGCAGACCCTACCATCGGGACAGATAATGTGGGTCCACCCAGACCTCCTCAACGACGAACAGTGGACTGCAAAGCCTTCGAAAGAGGCCAAGAGAAAACATTGCAACGTCGTCTCTGCCATTCCGGATAGAGACGGCGAAGTGATAACCGCCCTTACTGATTCCGAGGAGGATACCAATGTCTTCGCCACGAGGGCAGGAAAGGAATTCGCCAAAGAATACCCCACGAGGGCAGAGAACACGGCAAGACCTCCCGCGAGGCCAGCCGCAACAACCCCTCCCAATCCAGATGCACCCAGCTCAAGCCGTCAACCTTTCCGGTTCAACGTGCTCGCACAACTAAAAAGCATTCCCGCGCGAATTACCATGTACGACCTCCTTAGACTATCCAGGTCTACACGGGAGGCCCTACAGGAGGCGCTGGCGGATTCAGAGGCATTCTCGACCCATTTCTCAAAAGAGACGGAGACGGAACAAGAATGTGCGAATTGTTGCCAGGTCTCAAATAGACGAGTCCCATGCATCACCTTCACTCCTGAGGACATGCTCATCAAGAGCACATCTCACGATCGACCTCTGTACTTCACGGGATATGTCGGATCGGCGAAAGTGGATCGGATCCAAGTCGACTCGGGTTCTGTGTTGAGCATCGTACCCCTGAAATTAATCAAGCACCTGGGGATACCACCGAAACGTTTATCCTCGACCACCACGACCATTTTCGGCTTTAATGCCACGGGGACGCGGCCGCTGGGTAAAATCCGCCTGAAATGCCGCATAGGCGACATGAAGACGGAGGTGACCTGCTATGTCATCGATGCCGAGCCTTCCTACAACGTGCTCTTAGGACGCCCGTGGATCCATGGCAACCGAATAGTCCCGTCCACCCTTCACCAGTGCTTGAAGTACGTTGACGATTATGAACGTGTGAAGACTGTAGTAGCCGACAGACAACCTTTCAAAGGCGTCGAGAATTACTTCACAGACTCCCTGCTATATCAGGACCCCGTCGAACCGCCAGTTGAGGAGTTGGAAAATGGCAACGAGGCGGATAGCGAACCTGAGTACGGCGATAACCTAATACTAAAGGACTTCGAGTCAATTGTAATCGGTTATGAGAGTCACCATGTAACCAACGCCGTTCAGGCGGGGAAGATTATCATGAATGAAAAGTCCGACTTTGCTTATGTGTCGTATTGTTCTATGTCTGAAGGCGATGAACCCAATGACTCGTGGAGAAAACTCCACGGCGATCCCTCCCTGCACATGTCGGTATGCTCGTCGTACGTCGCGAGGAGAAGGCCGATTGACTCGTCACGAGCCGTGTTTGTTGTGCCAGCCCGAAATAAATATCGAAAAGACATTATTTTCGGCCGGATCGACCAGCCCTTGCGCACGCTCTGGGATGAGTCTGAAGACGAAGACCCAGCGCCCCAGTTTTCGTAGTACAGTCGAATTGCGAAACGCATGATGAGCGATATGGGGTACAACCTCACTCGTTTGGAGGGCCTCAATTACGGCCGAGGACACAAGACGGTCATCCAACCCGCTTACGTACCTAAGGGGAAACCCTCAAATTACTTCAACAGGACTAGGAGAGGCTTAGGCTACTCCTCCTCCTCGTCGGATTTATGTTTCTACGTCAACGACGATTCCGACTATGCATGTTCAGGGGATCAATCGTCAGTAACCTCGGCATGGGACTCGGATGTCAGCGTGAGGGATCTGTTCGAGGGCCTCACAGTCAACATGGCCACGATAGATCCCGTTGAGCTTGCGAAGGATGGACAACTTCCACTTTATGACGAGACATGGGATCGCCATGTTAACGCCCAGTGGAGCAGTCGCTTTGAGCAGCGGGAACCACCGACTGAAGACGAAATCCTCCAGGTGAACATGGGCACTGAGGCGAATCCCAAGCCCATATTCATCAGCGGCAGTCTGCCACCCCAAGAAAAAGAAGACCTCATCACCCTCATACGGGAATACATTGACGTCTTCGCGTGGAATTACGAGGATATGCCTGGCTTGGATCCGCGGGTCGCTACGCATCGCCTCAACATCAGCTCAGACGCCAAACCAGTCAAACAACAGCAGAGACGCTTTCGCCCTTAGATCATGGAGGCGATTGAGGCTGAAGTGAAGAAGCTCATTGAATCCGGCTTCATCAGAGAGGAACAGCACCCTGACTGGGTGGCAAACATTGTTCCGGTCTTGAAGAAAAACGGTAAAATCCGCATCTGCATTGACTTCAGGGACCTCAACGCCACGTGCCCAAAGGACGAATTTCCCTTGCCCATCACGGATGTCATCATTGACAACACGTGTGGATTCGAGAGGATGTCCTTCATGGACGGTTTCTCAGGGTACAATCAGATCAAAATGCACCCCGAAGATGAGAAACACACTTCGTTCCGCACTCCCATGGGGGTGTACTGCTACACGGTCATGCCCTTTGGACTCTAGAATGCTGGTGCAACCTATCAACGCGCCATGAGCACGATCTTTCGAGAGCAACTACGAAAGACGGTGGAATGATATGTAGACGACCTGGTCGTGAAGAGTCGCCACAAAGACGACCACCTCCAAAACTTGAGGACGATGTTCGAACTCATGAGGACTCATAAGCTCAAGATGAACCCCACGAAGTCATTTCTAGGGATGTCTAGTGGTAAATTCCTGGGCTTCGTCGTCACAACGAAAGGGATCCGGATCGATCCAGACAAGGTGCGAGCCATTCAAGAGCTTCAGCCACCCCGAAATCTTAAAGAATTGAGAGGTCTTTAAGGACGATTGGCTTACATCCGAAGGTTCATCTCAAACCTTTCGGGCAAGTGCCAGCCATTCTCCAAGCTTATGAAGAAAGGTACTTCCTTCGTATGGGACGAGTCTTGCCAAAAGGCCTTCGAGGACATCAAGGCTTACCTTTCGAATCCGCCAGTCCTCGCTGTGCCAATTTCAGGGAGACCATTCCTCATCTATATCCGGGCCATGGAGCATTCCCTGGGTGCTCTCTTGGCACAAAACGATGAGGCGGGCCATGAACAGGGCATCTATTACCTGAGTAGGACCCTGCAAGGGGCCGAACAGCGGTACCCGATGGTCGAAAAAGAATGTTTGGCACTGGTTTTCGCCGTCCAAAAGATGCGACATTACCTGGTCGGCCAAACAATCCATGTCATCTCCCGGATAAACCCTATTCGGGTCTTCATGACACAACCCGCCACGTTGAACTGGCGTCTGGCTAGGTGGGCTCTTCTCCTCTCTCAGTACGATATCCACTTCATGCCCCAAAAGTCCGTCAAGGGACAGGCCATCTGCGATCTCATGGCTAGTCATCCACTAGAGTCAAAGACCGACCTGTTCGAGGATTTGCCAGATGAACCGCCAGAAGCCAACGTAACTTCGTTACCAGAGTTATGGCAGATGTTCTTCGACGGCGCGTCTCGTGCAGCCCCGGATGGCTCTATTGTCGCAGGAGTGGGGGTAGTCCTCACTTCTCCGCATAACCACGTGCTACCCCGAGCCTTCTCTCTGACGGAGCCGTGCACCAACAACGTGGCCGAGTACAATGCGTTACTCATCGGACTCGAGCTAGCGAAAGAGCTAGGGATAAAGCATCTCGAGGCTTACGGCGATTCCTAACTTATCGTCAAACAGATGACGGGCGAATACGAAGTTAGGAACGATGACCTAGTCCCACTCCACAAGGCGGCTGTCCGACTAGTGGAATCATTCGAGAGCTTCCGCATTGAGCACGTGCTATGTTTTAAGAACACACATGCGGATGCCCTCGCTTCCCTGCCGGCCAACTTGGCTCAACCATTCGGGACAACCCAATGGGTCACAGTGGCAAGCAGAAAGCTCTTTCGACTGAAAGACGCCCCAGAAGCGAACGCCACCCATCAAGTTTCAGATCAGCCCGGTACTGAGGATTGGCACCTCCCGATCATCGATTACGTCCTATACGGCGTATTGCCTGAAGACGCAAAGGAGCGGGAGTCTATTCGGAGACGCGCCGTGAGATTCTACTATGATTCGAACACCAAGACGTTGTATCGGAGATCTTACGACGGCTTGTTGCTCCGATGCCTTTCAAAAGCGGAGGCACAAGAGGCTCTGCGCGAGGCCCACAACGGCGTTTGTGGAGCTCACCAACCCGGACCCAAACTTTGGGATCGCCTGCGGAGGATAGGCTATTTCTGGCCTGGGATGGTTCACGACGCAGTCGTCTACGCAAGGTGTTGCCATGAGTGCCAAGTCCACGCCAACTACATGCATCAGCCGCCAGAGGACCTACACCCGACAAAGGCCTCCTGGCCCTTCGAAGCATGGGGAATGGACATAGTTGGCCCAATATCCCCGCCGTCGGCGAAAGGTCATCGCTTCATCCTCGCGATCACTGACTACTTGTCTAAGTTGGCCGAGGCCATCCCCTTAAGAGAAGTCAAGACTAACGACGTGATTAAGTTCATCAAACACCACGTCATCTACCGATACAGCGTACCCCGACGTATCGTTCATGACAATGGTACACAATTTGTCAGCCATGCATTCACCAGGTTCTGCGATAAGTTCCGAATATAGAACCTCTCCTCCACGGCCTACAATCCATCGGCAAATGGCTTGGCCAAGGCCTTCAACAAAACAATCATCAAAATCTTGACCAAGTTAACCTCCACCAGCAAACGCGACTGGAACGAAAAACTTGGCGAAAGCTTATGGGCGTATCGCACAACGGTTCGCACACCGACTGGCCACACACCCTACTCGTTGGTATACTACTGTGAAGCCGTATTGCCACTAGAAATTCAGATCCCGTCCCTCCGCGTCGCCTTGGCAACGAGAATGACGGTGGAAGACAACCACCGACAATGACTCGCTGAGCTCGAAGCGTTGGACGACAAACGGCTAGAGGCTCAGCAACACATTGAGTTCTATCAAGCCCGAATGGCCAAAGCGTTCGACAAAAAAATCAAGCGTAGAGCCTTCAAGGAGGGAGAACTGGTACTCGCCGTCCGCAGACTAATGATCCTCACCTCTAAGAAGAAAGGCAAATTTCAATCTAAATGGGAAGGGCCATTCGTAATAGAAACAGTCTATTCGAATGGAGCTTACCGCCTTGTCAAGCCAAACGGTGACAAGATCATGATGCCTATCAACGGCAAATATTTGAAGAAATACTACCCTTAGTTCTTTTTCGCCAGCTCCTACGAGTGCATGAGTCTAAACTGGTCCTCACCCCTCCAACTGGTACACAAGGTTAAACTATCCCTACTTCATCCGCTCTGGCGGAACATCTCTACTGCATTCAATTCACCTATCTTCTCCAATGAGATGGCGGATCCACTTAAGTCGTTCATATCACGACAAACGCATTCAATTCGCCTATCTTCTCCAATGAGATGGCGGATCCACTTAAGTCGTTCATATCACGACAAACACATTCAGTTCGCCTATCTTCTCCAATGAGATGGCGGACCCACCAAAGTCGCCCTCATCGCGACAGAAACGATTCAGTTCGCCGATCTCCCCTAATAAGACGGCGAATCCACCAAGGTCGCTCCTATCGCGACGGACATGATTCAATTCGCTATTCTTCCCCAATAAGATGGCGGAACTACTCTTGTCACTCATATCGTGGCAAACTCAGAAGTCGATTCGCCAACCCTCCCCAACAGGACGGCGAATTCAACAATGTCGCTCATATCGTGGCAAACAACTCGGTTACGTTAACTGTCACATCTAACCGAGCTAACTTATCAGTCTCCCTCAACGAGATGGTAAGGCCCCATAGTTGCTCCGATCGTAACAAAGCTTCATCAGGTTAATGATTACCTCCGATGATTGGCGCCGCTATTTGTACGTATCGCATAGCCTAAGTGATAACCTACCACGCGATGTGTTATTGCTTTGGTCGATAGTCTCACTCTTACGTCCCTGAACTATCTGACCTATTCCAGCTATCCTAATATTCCTCTAGGGTAACTGATGGGTAGCAGCCTACCACGCAACGGCTCCTACAATGATCGAGCGTCATATTCTTACATTCCTGAACGATTCGATTATCATCGCCGTCGTCACCCTCGCGGGCGATGACAGCTATCAAGGCCGGCTCGACGGGCGTCACACCCGATAATGCCTTCGAACATCAACCCGCTGAACTAGCAAGTTAAGTATGGGGGACGTCAGGGGGTCACACGTATGAGCAGCCACCCCTGATTTAGGGCTAAGTATTACCCTCTTAGTCCTACCAAAGCTGCAACGTGAAGGGCAGGTCTGACCCGACCTCACGCCACAAACAGCAAAAAAAAAAAGAGCTTGAACAAAGCGAGCCAAAAGCATCCACAAAAAAAAAAACAACAAAACAAACAAAAAAAATAAAGAGCAGAATGAAATGGTGCATGCAAGGCGAAAAATTTTCAAAACATGAAGCCATTACAGGCCAAAGTTGCGCATACAGTGTTCAAGGTTGCTGTGCAACCAACATCAACCAAATTACAAAACAAAAAAAAAGAGGAGGGAGGCAGGCCTCAGAGGAACTTAAGCAGGCTAAAAGAGAAAAGCTTGGCCTTGACCGCCGCACGATCCGCCTCCCGCCGGATCCTCGCCTTCTCCTTCTGTTTCTGCTGCCGCCTGACCAAGTCCGCCTTGCTGTCCTCTTCCTCCTGGTGAAGAAGCTACAGCGCCCTCTCCACCTCTCTGGCGGCCTCGCCGAGCCTCCTCGCCTCGTGCTCGTGCTCCCGCAGCTTCGCCTCGCCACGAAGAGAGCCGGCGTCCTCGAAGAAGGCCCTGTCCAGATAAGCGTCCATCCGGTCCAGAACCGCCCGGTGTCGCTTCCGCAGACGTCGGAGCTTGGCCTCTTTCACCTGGATTTGCTTCGCCCGCTCTTCGCGCTCGAGCAGAAGGCGCAGAGAGAGGGGCGGGGGCACATCGGAGGGATCCTCGTAGGCCAGCTCCACGAGGCGGTACATCCACCCCTCAACCTGATGGAGCTCCCGCTCGCATTGACGTGCGAGCGAGATACCGCCCGCTCGCTAGATCTCCCTCAAGCCGGCTTCCACAATCGGAAGCGCGTCAAAGTATCGCTCGCCACCCGCGCCTACTGAAATGGCGATCCCCCGCACCAAATCCTCCAACCTTTGGAGGGGGACGAAGGCAGGATGAGCCACAGGGTCTGGGACCGAAGACCCCTGGGCCGAACCCACCGGAGAAGCAGGTAGAGCGTCGAAGACGGTGGCGGAGGAGCCGACCCCTTCAGAAGAGCTATGGTCAGAATCGGAGGCCATGAGAGAAGAAGCTACGGCAGCGGTCTTTTGTCTAGCGAGTTTTTCTCGAAAAAGAGGGAACGTGACTGAAGAGATGGCGAGTACGGAAGATATAGCCAAAGACGCAACGATCAAGATCTCTTCCCTCGAGCAATCAAACGGCCCAGATGCCCTGCGGCGCTTCGAGTTCAACGCCATTCAAGGCCATGCTTCTCGAGACCCGAACCGACCGATCGGATGAAGCCCAAGAGGCGAGGCGTTCTGACGCTTCGCCATTAATGAAGCATTGACGCGCATTGACACGTCTTCAACGCCTTAACTGGCAAGCATTTGGGCCCGCTGAAAGACGCGTGGCATGAGATCTCGCCTACAACCTAATCTCGCCCTTTCGAGAGTCCCGCCTGCGTTCTAAACTCGCCAGCGCCTCCGACAACACCGGGGATTCGTCCACGGTTCGAATTCGCCGAAGGTGGGAGTTAACCTTCATGTGAACTCGCCGACAGTTTAATACGGCTATCCCAACGAATTCACCACCATTTGGACCGACCCGTACTCAAGTTGAGTCTTCGCCCAAAGGTTGCACCTGAAATCACTGATGGCCATGCCAAAAAAAAAACTGGAGAGTGGTACATCCAAAGGAAGCATGAAAAGAAGAAAAACACAAACTTTCTCAGATACTTCTAGACAGTACATTTGAACAAAGTTATGGTTTAATAACTAAGAAAATCATAATGTTACGGTCGAAGTGTAAAACACATTCCAGTTCTTCACCAAAACAAGGCGTTTACACAGAATCATGACTCCACAAGTCATGGCATAGTTTCAAAAGCGAGATAACAAACAAAGTGTCTTAAGCACAGAAACATGATGGAAATCTCAGTCAAATACGCTAAAAGTGGAAATCTCTTCTTTGGCCAATGCCACCCGTCTCGCGTGGTCTTCCCGAGCCTTGTCCTCAGCCGCTCTCCTGATTCGTTCCTCAGAGCTCGACCTAGCAGTAGCGTCTTTTTCCCACAAGGCCAAGAGGCGCCTAGTTTCTGCCTCAGCTTTCTTGCGAACAGTGACGACATCAGATTGAAGCCCTTCCAACTTCGCCTCCGCATGTCCCAGTTCGGCTCGTAGGAGAGCTATCGTGCGATTAAGGTCGACGATTTCCTCCTCCGACGAGTGTTGTTGACCCACCCAGAAGTTGGCAATGGATTCCGAATCAGCAATTTCCTTAGAACGGGCCTCCTGTTCCTGAGCCTCCCTACGCCTGATAAAAGCCAGGCAAGGCTCCATATAAACTTCCAGGCCTTCCCGCAGCAATGTCTCTAGCCCTATCATGCGCGACTCCAGAAGGCGGAGCTCTTGCATGCAATGGGTGGCGAGCTGATTTTCACCCGATCGTCGAAAGTCAAGCACGCGATCCAAGAGAGATTGCCTGAAGCTGTCAAAGCTGCCCATGCCAAGATCAACGAGAAAAATCACCTTCCTCACGGCATTCTCAAACTCCTCGACGCGAGCCTGCCAAGACAAGGAACCAGGGGAAGCAGGCTCTTGACCTGGGGCAAGCATCGCAATGGGGGGGACCTCGAGGCAAGGTTCCGTTTCTGGGTTCGTCATCGGATATCAAGATAGGCTCAGCCTCATGGGCTGTGAAGCACAGCGATGGCATGAAAGGGTGAGTTAAGCGAGAAATACCTACCCATGCCTGAGCGAGGGTTGAGTTAAGGACATACCTTCGGCAGTAGCAGCTTCAGCAGCGCCCGAAGAAGAAACCTCCTTCCCCTTCTTCGAAGTAGCGTTCCTCGTCCTCGGTGCCATCTGGAAGATGCTAGGGAAATTTCGGATCTTCTCTGCAAAAGGGCGACGAGAAAACTTTGATTTTTCTTGACGAGAAGAAGGGTCCTAAAATACCCCGACCCTAGGAAGTTATACGCGGCTCGATTGGACCTTTCAAGCCTAAACAGTTGAAGGGAAAGCCGAATATCCCGTATCCTATAGGAGCGGTTGAGATTCAGCAGTTCCTAGACGCGATCTCTAACCAACGGCCCAGATCGGGCGCGAAGGACAAAGAGACCCATCGCACCACAATTAATACGAGGCGGCGCACCCACGTCTCCGTAACCGACGTGCATGTGGGTGAACACACGACCCGCTAAAAACGGAGCCAACCCGTAACCGAAATCGCTGTTAATATGACAACTGCGAATTCACCCTCAGACAAAATTCGCCTGCAGGCCAAATGAGTCTGTTACCGAAATCTGTCGAGGAAAGTGTCCCACGGCTAAACGCCGACTAGTGCATAGAAATATCTATGTTATATATAGTATGCACACAAGCAATAATCGCCAGAAACAAATGGATAATTTCATTCACGAAAGGGAAGTCCTATTACAACGGAAAATTAAAGGAGAATTACAAATCTTTCAGCCGCCGTTCCGCCTCATGGACCTCAGCGGCGTGGCGAAGCTCGAGCCTTCTCAAGACTTCTCGACGAAGATCCTCCTCTGTGCGCGAGATTAAGTCTTGAATGGTCTCTTTGACATCCTTGAGAGCTCGGTCCTTCTCCTCAACAGAGTCAGTGACCAGTTGCCGACGGGACTCAATACCCTCCAACTCCTTGGCCACCTGATCACGAGCCTTCTCTTGGACGGCTAGGGAAGCCTGTGCGTCAGCTATAACCTGTTTTAGTCTATCTATTGCGAAAGAAAGTCGGGAGAACCGGTTATCGGCCGTCTCTTGCTCGCGGGCCACTCGGGCATCCCCAGCCCTGGCCTGCTCCAACTCTACTGACAATTGTAACTCCAGCGACATACTCTCATTCAGGCGGCGATCGTGCTCTGCCATAGCTACTCAAACTTCACGGGAGGCGAGATCAACCAGAGCAGAACTTTTCGCGCGAAGAGCGAGCAGTTGCTGAACAGCCCCCTCCACTTTGTTCAGACGCCGAAAGTATGGCCTCGCCGCGGCAGCGCCAAGCCTCTTACGCAAAAAGGACGCGTCGTGTTCAAGATCCTCTTTGAATTCCTCGAAGGGGCAACTCTCCTCCAAGACCAGCCGGGTGCAGTGGGCCAAAGTATCTTCGAAGTTGGCCAGAGCTCGCGCCACCTGCGTCTTTCGCCAGCGTTCCAAGGGAGAGAGAGTGGCATCTTCGGCCGAGGATGAAGTCACAATCGAGGTACTGGTGGTCATGATCACAGAAGCAACGATTGGCGCCGCCAGAGCCGGAGCAACCGCTGGTGCTACTAGAGTGGCAGTGGCAGAGTCGCAGGTCACCACCGACAAGGAAGTGGCCATCAGCCCAATGGGGGTTCCCCCTTGAGCTGGAGACTCTTGCACCGAGCGCTCACCCCCGACCGGTGCTCCCTCGAAGGTGGAGGTTCCCCCTTATTGACTCGCAGGGACCGATACTTCCTCTTCGCTCAATAGCGCCTCGTGAATTGAGACGTCGTCATCCGCCACAGATTCGCCTGAATGACCCTCCCAAGAGGGAGGATCCTTCTTGCCAGTAACTTCACAAGAGGGGCCAACTGCGGATACAAAAAAATAATAATAATAATAGATACCTCCTTGGCTGGAAGGGTACAAAGCACCGCCAGCGGACACGTGGTTTGCTCACACTAGGCCTACTTTCGCCCGAAGGAAAAGCCTCTTGAACGAAATCCGCAAGACGGTCGAAAATCTCGCCATCAAAGCCCAGCTTCGCCTGCGTGACTCACCCACCCTTGGGAAACAGTCGATTCGTCCAACGTTGCAAAATCGACAAAATGACTTTGTTTAGACCCATGCCCCAGGCGGCTAGGGATCAGAGTAGAAATCTTAGCATTAAGCCTAAGAGAAACCACTCGACAACTCATCATACTGAGGGCAATAGTATGGCTAGCCCGATTCAAACGGTAATCGGTAAAGGCAGATCAAATCCGTTGATAGCTAAGGGTTTGCTAAAAATCCTAAGACACTTGATCCACCTAAAATTTCTTTATTCAAAGTATTTCAGACCACGCGTAAGCCGGCTTTGGTCTGAAAACTTTGAAGGGGGTCTTGTAGACGGTAAAAATTACCGTGGCGGACCAACAAACAAATTCGCCCGCAAGTCAAGGCCATCCACTTAGATGAAGAATAGAGTGTAGCCGTGAAACAGGTTCGAGGGTACACCTAGGCCCTCACACACCAAGTCACATGGGAGCGAATCCGCCCTCATGAGCCAGATCCGACCGCAGATGTTCAAATCCGCCCTCATGAGCCAAGTCCGCTCACGGGGGTACGAATTCGCCTTCATCCGCTCGCAGGGGCTCAAATCCACCCTCGTATACCAAACCCGCCCACAGAGGGCCACGTCTACCTACGTAAGCCGATAACCGGATTTCCAGGGACAAGCCTTCCCTATTTCCCGTGATGCGTGGGGAGGGAGCGCAGCGCTCCAGATTTGTCAGACGGTCGCCCGCAATTCAAGAAAGCAAGACAGGCGCCGGACCGGCCTGCACCCTCATAAATGCAGGTCATCTCACCCATCAGAATGGAAAACCGAAGCCGTCGGCGCGCCGTAAGCTATCTGGAGCTCACTCAGACGTGCGACGTCCATTCTCCAACCTCTGCCAAGACATAGGGAGAGGAGAGAAGGCACAGGACCCCAGGACCGTCAAATGGCATCTCGGTGGCTCACAGCGTAGGTGAGCAGACAGCTGCCAGATCGGCCTGCACCCTCATAAATGCTGCTTACCTCACTCGTCCAAACCAAGAGCAAGAGCCGTCGGCGCTCGCTGAGTTGGTCAGATCCACTCAAGCATCTGGCGACCGATGTCACGGGTACAAGGAGGGGGCTTTCCCACTCCTACGCAACGCGACGCAACACACGTCTCACCGAATGACCGCTGGCAACACCAAGAAATAGCAGAACATCTCTGAACAATGTATGGTCACATCCCATAGTCCTAGGGACAGCCGAACTATCTCTCTCCTGTTAAAAGGCTTCTTTCAGCAACTTGGAAAAGGATCGATCGATTGATCAATCAAGAGAGGAAGAAGCTTTCTGCATACCCTTGCATTATAGCGCCATCTCCTAGCTCCGAGCCCCGATCGCCGACGAGCCAGAAGAGACAAACTCCCTCACCTTGAGCTTCTACTGAGTACTGAAGCTCTCCAACAACCTCGGTCGAACCGTCCAAGGGAAGCAGACTCGGCACGAGCACCGAGCGAAGCATCCTGTAGCTACCTTAAAGTCCCCACGATTAAACAAAGAGGGCCTTCCCACTGCTTCTGTTGTAATTCAAATTGATTTAGTTTGTAATAAGCTTTCTTATAAATACAAACAAAATCCCCCATTTTCAGGAAAATCAGAAATTTACACCTACAGTATTCCACCGGTTTCTCATCCTGAATCAACACCACACCCATCGCATAATTAGACGCGTCGGTCTCCACCTCAAAAGTTCGCTGCAAATTCGGTAACGCCAACACCGGTGCCTCTGAGATCTTCCTCTTTAGCAACTGAAAAGCCTCCTCATGCGTCCTCCCCCACTCAAACTAAACTTTAGCCTTTGTGAGGCCATGTAATGGTGCCGCATAAGTCGAAAAATGTTGAATGAACTTGTGCAAATACTGGCAAGCCCCCATGAAGCTCCTCACCTCAGTCACTATCTTTGGCGTCGGCCACTTTGTGATCACCTCCACCTTGCCTGGATCTATCCTCCGCTGGCCCTTCCCTACGATGAAGCCGAGATACACCAACTCGTCCTTCCCGAACTCGCACTTTTTCCCGTTGAGCTTCAACTGTCCGTCCTGCAACACTTCAAATACCTTCTCCACATGAACAAGATGCTCCTCCCAAGTCCTGCTGTACACCAAGATATCATCAAGGTAAACTATCACAAAATCCTCTATAAAGGGTCGCAACAAATCATTCATAAGCCTCATAAAGGTAGCCGGAGCATTGCACAATCCAAACGGCATCACCAACCACTCGAACAGGCCTTGCTTGGTCTTGAACGCAGTCTTCCAAGTGTCTTCCTCCCGAATCCTCACCTGATGGTAACCAGACTTCAAATCCAGCTTCGTGAAAAACCTCGCTCACTCCAACTGGTCCATAAGATCATCGATCCGTGGTAATGGGTAGCGATTCTTGATGGTAATCTTGTTGAGCACCCGGTAATCTACGCACATGCGCCAGCCTCCCTCCTTTTTGGGCACCAACAACACTGGTGACCCGCAAGGCGAACAACTCGGCACAATCACTTCCGTCTCTAAGAGCTCCTGAACTTACTTCTTGATCTCCTCGGACTCCAGTACTGATGTGCGGTATAGGCCTATGTTAGGTAAGGAACTCTCCCCTGTCAACATAATCTCATGCTCTACACCTCGACGTAGTGGCAGTCCCGTGATCTCCGAAAACAAGTCCGCATACTTGGCCTTTAACCTTTCAAGATCTCCCTCCTGAAGCTTGCTCAAGGTGGACAAGCACATCCTACTCAGCTGCTCTTCATACGGCCGAATGAACAATAAAACGAACTTCCTGCCCGCATTCACCAACCTCTTAGCCTGAGTCACTGTCACCAAGCTCGTCTCCTGTGGAAGAGATGCCGAATGAAAAATGAATTGCTCGCCATCCTTGGTGAACGTATACTTTTGGGCTCGCCGATCATATACTGCGTATCTATCCCACAAATAAGGGTTGCCCAAAATAACTTGGCAAACATCCAACGGAACCACGTCGCATGTGACCTCGTCAATATACGACTCATGGAGTGCAAATCTGAAGGAACACTGGTTCACCACACTCAATCCCGCCTCCTTCTGAATCCACCCTAATGGATAGGGCTTCGGATACTTCACCGTCTTCAATCCCAGATTCTGTACTAATACCTCAGATATTAGATTTTTTTGACTTCCTGTATCTACAATAGCATCCACTAAACTGGTCTTGACCTGCAACTTCAGAACAAAGAGCTGCTCCCTCGAGTCGTCATCCTCTCTAGTGGCCTGCTTCCCCGCCATAAGGTTGAGACTATTATTGGGTTCAGTCATCCCGGGAACCTCCTTTGGACCCTGTGCTATCACGTACGCCTTCTTCTCCTCCTTCTTCTTCAACCCTTTTGGTTTCAGATGAGGATACTTATCCCAGCAACGATCAGCTATATGCCCTGTCTGCTTGCAGTGATTGCAAGTCAATCCTGCTTTCCCCGAGTCAACCTTCTTCTTCTCATCCTTAGACTGAGAGCCACCCGTCTTGCTCCCCGATGGTTTGTAATCCCCCTTTGTCTCGTTGCCCTTCTTCTGCCGGCCCTCAATGGCTATGGCTTTCACGCTTGCCTCTGCAATCATCTCAACCGAAAACAGCTTCATCTCCTTCCGGATGTAATCATTCAGACCCGCCATGTACTTCATGAAGATGGAGTACTCGTCCGTCGTGATGTTTAGAACCATCGCCTGCTACTGGAACTCCGTCGTGTACTCTTGAACGGTCTGATTAAACTTTTGGCGCAAGCCATACCACTTGTACCAATGCTCCTCAAGGAACCCCACTGGATAAAATTGCTTCCGAAGTAGCTCTATGAACTTGTTCCACGACGCCGCTTTCTTTTCCTGTTTGCAATAGGCTTTCCACCACGTCAACGCGTGCCCGGAAAGCTTCAATGTCGTGAACACTATCTTCTCCTTAGACGAATATCCGTAGAGGGTGAAGTACATCTCCATACGTTCGATCCAATCATCAAGCTTCTCCACGTTAATACTCCCATCATAAACAGGAATCTCAACCTTGAAGTCAATCTTTAGATTTTGGTAATTGTTCTTACCCCCTTGATGCCCAACGGTCTTGACAATCTCAGTCTCCCCCTCTGAATCAGATTCCTCGTGCTCTTCGTCGGATTCGACGAGTTTCTTCTTACCCTTCGAAGAAGATTCCTCCTTTTTGTCACCTCCGTTGATTAGACCCACGAGTTGAGTAAGAGTCGTCCCGATCGTCTCAATATGTCTCTCCATGGCATCAAGTCTCGCTGAATTATCTGTTTCAGACATCTTCTCCTTCCTTAATTTCTGGACCCCCCCGAGGAATTAAGGATCTCGCCAAGCTTCTTGTACTGTGAGCGAGTAAGGACCATACACAATTCCCCCCTTCACAGGATCTAGTGCTCTGATACCAACTTGATACGAGTCGCCGTGCGAGCACTCTTGATCGCGGAATTATCAAGAGTGGATAAAGAAGAAAACAACTGAAGAACACAAGAGTTTTAATTACGGCGAAGGAAAATACCTTCTCTAGATTATGAGAATCAATTGGATTTACAAAATCTCTCTCTCACAATCTCTCTAGATCAAAGAACAACCTCCCTGATCTCTTTTCTGATTACAAACTGAGTTCTAAACCCTAGAAAAGTCGTGTTTCTATTTATTCTAAACAGAAATCCCAACTGGAGCAGGAAACAGACCCAGGCCCGGAACCGCTACGCGGTCGACCGCAGTGCCCAAGGCGGTCGACCGGTCAGAACGTCGAAATCTGGAAAAATCGATTACAGGGTTTCCGGTCGACCACAGCGCCACCATCGGTCGATCGATCTCAGTCCCGAGACACAGTCGGGGTCTGTGCACTATGCGGTCTATCGCAGTGACACATGCGGTCGACCGGACAGAGTCTAAACTGTTTTTCCTGTAGTTTAACGAATCCTTCGACTTCGTTGCCTCCAATGACCTCGTCCACGACTCCTCTGCTCTATTCTCAAGATACCATGAGAATCATCTATCCTCAAACTCCCATGAGGATCGCTAAGCTCCGAAGAGAAGATACACCCGTATTAGTTTTGATGCTTAAGAAGCATTTACACGATGAGGAGAAGCAGTGGGTGTTAGATGCCCTAGAGATTGAGCTTAATGATGACTTGTCTATGATAGTGATCCATGTTTGTACCCTTGCGAAAGAGGACAGGAAGCTTAGAAACAAGATTATCCGTTGGTTACATTTCAATGGAACCGGAAAGGAGATGAGGATGCTTCTTGGGAGCGCGAGGAGGATATACTTCGTGACTATCCACACCTGTTTGAGTAAGTAATTTGATTAATTTGTCTATGTTTTGTTTATACACGTGATTGTCAATGCAGACATATTTATATTTAACAGTAGAATGTGGGTATTAATACTTAACTCCTAATCACTTGGAACACATAATATATATGGGGGGTTCCTTGTTTAGATTTTTCGCCCAACGTACTAGTTCTGCTTAGTTAGAGGTTAAGTGGAAGCACTCATATTCTAAACAATTAAGTGTATATACTTTTTGTAATACGTTTGCGGAATTTCAGGGAAAAAATTCTCTTAAGGGGGAAGAGCGTAAAACCCTAAAAATTTGGATATTATGTGATAAATAATAATGAATATGTTATATATGATAAATAATATATTTTGATGTTTGAGTATGCTAGGAATTGACTTAAGATTAATTCATTGTGTATGTGAGAATATATGAGTGCAAATGCACAAATCATGCACAAAGAAGAAATCTAGAAAAATAACTAGTTAAGAGTTTATATATTTTCACACTGATACAGTTAGAATATAGGAAAACTCAAAAAACAAAAGTTGTAGGTATCTTCAACAGCTTTCCAACAAATCTTAGATCACCTTATTTCGAGGTTAGCTGTGAACGTTATAGCTAAAATATGAATATAATTTATAAAAATACAGAGTAGTCGACTATACTGTATTGTGGTCGACTAGCGGGGGTTTTCCTAGGAATGTTAGGTTTGAGTTTAGGTCTGTTTTGTTTTATTTTGACCCGATAATATATAGGAGTATATATACACATTTTTCCTTAGTTGTAAAGGGCTTTTCATAAAATTTTTAGCAGCAGCCACCTCCTTTATCAAACCCTAAACCCTAGATCTTAGTTTGACCCTTCTCTGAGGTGTTTGTCAAAGGAAAAGTGAGGTTTTTGTGGCATTTGGTAGAGGAGAGATCTTGCACACATGTCTAAAGTCTCGACATGATATTTTAGGCAAGATCATTGGCATCCAAACCTACACCCTTAGTTAATGAACGATTTAAGATGTTTAAATTGATATTTTACATGTTTAGATCTTAATCTAATGTGAAAAAAGATTAAAATTTTGATATTAATGGTAAACAAATATTAGATCTACATAGTGTTCTTGTTGTTTATGATAAAAGCATGATCATGATCACTAGGGTTGTTTCTAATTTCATTTTTAATGCTTAAATCATGCTTAGGACATGTTTAAACCCTAGTTCGACCCTTATTTGAGGGTTCTATGTTATATTCATGCTTAAACCCTAAACTTGTGATAAAAGAGCTTACATGCTAATTAAATCTATTTAAACCTTAGGTTTGGGGTATCCTTGGTTCTATGAATGTGAATAAATGAAATTGTATAAGTTTCAAGCTTAATATGCAAGGATGCTCATGTTGATCTAATCGATAACTATGGTTTATGTCAATTTCTTAATAAATGAGAAGATTAAGTTAAATTGTTGAATTAAGGGTTTAAATAATCATAGAGATGATTCTTTTGATTTTTAATTACTAGTTTTGCAATGTATTAAAGCATGATTTACACGTGACGATCGCTAAGAGTTGTATGTACACGGAGCTGTGCATGTTTCTGCTTAGTAGTCGACTACTAAGAGTAGTTATAGACTACTAATATCTAGTTTGGTTTTTACAGAATCTGTCTGATTAAAGAGTATTCGACTAGTATACAGTATAGTCGACTACAAATATTGATTCATGCTTTACAGAGTACTCGACTAGTATACAGTACAGTCGACTACTAAGCTTGGTATTCGACTACTAAGGCTGATCTTCTTGACATTGTGTTGTTTTGATTTGAAATGTGAGCTCGAGGCTCGAGTTACATGATAGTACATATGTGATTATAATTATTCATGAATAGTGTCGTAGAACACGTGTTGATACCCTAGAATGGGATTTTGTTAAGTATTGTTTCAAGTACACTTTTCCTATGAATTTCTATCCGCACTAGTGTGCGTAGAGGTTGTTAATCCTATATTATGGTATCTACACTACAGTGTGCGTAGAGCTTGTTGAACCTATATTATGGTATCCGCAATAGAGTGTGTGTAGAGGTTTGCAAACCTATATTATGGTATCCGCACTAGAGTGTGCGTAGAGTTTGTTGAACCTATATTATGGTATCCGCACTAGAGTGTGCATAGAGGTTGTCGATCCTATATTATAGTATCCGCACTAGAGTGTGCATAGAGATTGTTGAAACTATATTATGGTATTCTCACTAAAGTGTGTGCAAAGGTTAGTGAACCTATGTTTTGGTATCCGTACGAATGTGTGTAGAGGTCAGTGTACCTATATTGTTTTATCCGCATGAGTGTGCGCATAACCTATAGTTTCATTTCTATATAGTTATGCGCATAGTTTGAAATACTTAATATTTATCTTGCACGGGGGTGCTATTAGTTAAAAAAGAATCAGAAAAGATAACTTATATGACTTGACATCCCAATGTGTTGGCGGACGCTAAATGTGATATAACTCACTCTTGAGTAGTTTTACGTCTGAGAGGTTCACTTGTCAGGACACGAGACATATTTTTTACTCTGATGTTGAGTATGATGTTATACCTACATGCTTCTATTTCAGTCATTTTGAGTCTTATTGTTTATTCTTTTGTTTCGTGGAAAAAGGATTTCTAGGTAGGCTATGCTTAATAGATAGAGCCTCTACTAAATGTAGTAGCCCTTCCTTTGGGGCGAATGGAGGTGATCTTGCTTTAGTGCTCTGACACTTTTTTTTGTTCTTTTTGTTTTTATTTCCTTTTTCAAGTGGTTCAGAGCATCGGAGAGTCGCATAATGACGGAGTTCATGCATAGTCATCATCATATGAGCTAGTAGATGAGACTCCATAGTAGACTGACTTTATATTCAGTTATTAGGGTTTTTTTAATTCCTTACTTTGTAAAGGCTGTTAGCCTTGGTACTCTTAGTTGATTTATGTCGTGATATATTTATATATTTCAGGAAGTCAGATGTATTCTAGACTTGTTCTTTGAGACATGATTCATTTTTGAGATACTCTTTCTAGTTACAGTTATTTTATTCTATTACTTGTTTGTACCTGCACTTTATTTTCGATTCCACTAGAGGATATTGGTGTGATTGGTGAAACTTATTGTTACACAGTATGGGTATTTGGTAGGTTTAACATCTCTAGATTAATCTTAGATTGTAGCCATGTGTGAAACCAGGGGCGTCACAAGTAGCTACTAGCGCTTCTTCTTCGTGAGAAGCTAGGGAGGTAGATAGCATCAACACGCCATGAGGTGAACTGGGTGGAGCCACATCTAAAGCTGTCGCAATTGGTGCTTCCTCTTCGAGATGAACTTGTGAAATAGAGGGCATTGATATAATGGGACCTGGTGGAGATGAGTTTGGCAAACATAAAGTTAGAGCAGAAGAAGCTGGCACTTCTTCTTCAAGAGGAGTCGGGAATAGTAGGCAAGGTGAAAGAGTTGTTGTCACTCCAACCATTTCAACTGCTGGTGTGAGAACTCCTGCATATAGAGATCATCAAAATATGGGAGAAGAACACATCAAACTTAAAATAGACAATGCTTACAATAAAGTTATATCCACATGTTCACTAGTAGAGTCAGGAAAGGTAAGTCTACCTAGCCAAGTTTCCTCTTCTTCTTCCACAGAAGGTTGCAATGAACACATGGTAATCAGTGGCCGTAGAGGAACAAGTCCTATGGTTAGACTAGGCCCAGGAGCTCAAAGGCTCAACATTAATGCAAAAGGAGGAGGCGATAGTGGGTGTCTAGCAGAAGCCTCTTCGGATCTCTTAACCCTAGTCACGAGGGGAGCTGATCCAGCAGGTCTAATAGGAGATCTAGAAGAAGTCTTTATAGACTCCTCAATCCTAGTTTGTTTGGGCACTGTATCCAGTTTTGTGGCCTTTGTGGTTAGGTCTACAGGAGGGATAGCACCCCGTACAATGCTTGCTTCAGCTTCATGAACTGGGCTTAGGAGTGGCATAGGCATATACTCTTTAGTTTCGAGAGCTGGGACGGGAAGTTGCATAAGGATGTGCTCCATTGTATGCTCGACTAGTGGAGCCACAGATTCGGTTTCCGCAACTATTGACTCAGCCTCTTCCTCTACTAAATAAGAGGGTTCAATGCCCAATAATGCAGGGCTATTTGTGCGCAATCCTCTTTGTTGAGGAAGTCCTAAAGCAAATTATGTAAAACCCTAAATTTTTGAGATAATATAACTAATATGTAATTAATTATTATAAGAGGATATTTATTATGATAAATATCATTAAATAGTGTATGAGTACACTAACAAGTTTTTTGAGTATAAACGAGTTCATACATGAGAATAGAACGAGTCAAAAACCTACACAAAGACCAAATCTTGAGAAACTAGAATTTCCCAGTCCGATCGACCATAAAATTTATGTTATAAGTTTTTGAACTGTTAATCTGATGTTTATAATATTCTACACAAGTTTTATTATGAATTAATTAAGTTAGATTATGAAAAACACGTACAAACACAAGTATCACAAAGCCTACAGAGCAGGCTACTGTTTGCGGTTTGGTCGACCATCGCTTATGTACGATCGACCGTATGCTAGGTTGAAGCCTGGGTAACTTCTAAACCGTGGTGTGGTGGACCGCCATTTTATCGCGATCGACTGCCAGTCAAGCAGAAGCTTGTGCATGTTTTTGACTCTTGTTTCTATTTTTAAGGGGTTTTCTTGATCTGTCCAAGTTATACTACAATATTTATGAGCTGTTTGAGCAACTGTGGTGTTGGTGAACACCAGATATTGACACGTACACAAAGAATTGTGCACGTACCTTAGTATGTATTGTTTTGACATGTTTTGTCAAGATATTTGGCACACGTTAAGTTGATAAAAGTGAAATAATATATGATAAAGCATTGCTCATCAGTTATGGATGCTCAGTGTGGTTGTTTATCTCAAAATGAGACCTCAGTTGTACCATACTAGGAGTATTTGGTTATTTTTCCCATAATGAGACCTCCGGTACCAAATACTCGAAGGTGATTGGTGTATTTTTTTAGGTTGGGCTGATGTGCATATACACCATTGTACGATCATCTGGAAGCATATCCAGAATAGGGAGATAAAATCTATTGCCGTAGAAAAATTGAGTAAGGAAGTTGAACCCACATGTTATTGTGCGAACCTTACAAGAGTGTCATTATCTCATGTAGTCAGAATAAGGAGATAAAACCTATTATAGCAGAGTGATTGAGTAAGAACCTTACAAGAGTATCGCTATTACAAGTAGAGATGTAAACATATATACAGTTGTAGTTTGCTTCCATTATAGATTACCCAAGAGTTGGGTATATTTTTGATACATGGCTTACATGCTATGGCCTATTGTGGTTTTGAGTTGGATAATACTTCCTTATGATTATGTCAACTACCATGAGGGTTGTTCGAGATGTGATTTTGGTTCTAGATGATTAAGGTTTGAAGTATTTTTTTTTCTTTTATGTGATGTATTTCATTCATAGGATTGGAATTGGTATTTTGAGATTTACAATTTGAGACATAGTATATGTATGAGAGTTTCCTTGTTTAGATTATTTCGTTCGACGTACTAATTCTCGTGTTGTGAATTTCTAAATACCAATCTCCCTTTAGACTTATATGAATAATTTTATACTTATATGTACTAACTCTATTTTCTTATATACTCCTACTCTTTCCCCCTGAGGACGGTGGAGATGATCTCGCTAGCGCTTTGCCGCTCGTTGTTTTCCCGCTTTCAAGCAGCAAGTCTGGCGCACAGAGAGTCGCAGGTCGATGGGATTGTATCTTAGATTCTATCTAGTTAGTTATATTTGTAGCTATTTTAGAACTCCACATATAATTTTTTACTCTTAGACTCTAGACTTGTATTTTATTTTGTAGAGGCTGAGTGCCTTAGAGAGATTCATTTTGACTCTTTATTTGTGACATGATACATTTGTTCAGTTCAAAGATATTTTTATTCTATTTCAGTTGGGCTTATTTGTTGTTTATTTCTCATATACTTCTTCTGTGCATATTCTGTTCACGTACTATTTTTGTTATTTACCTGTTTTGTGCCTTCACCTATTTATTGAATCTACTAGAGAGATAGTAATTATGATGGTGAAATATATCGTAGCATGGTGTTGGTGCTTGACAGGTTTGACAATCCGGGTTTTACCTTGGACTGTAGCCTTGTGTAAACCCTTGGGCATTACAGATGACTCCTCTTCTGAAATCACAAGGGGAGTGGACTAAAAGGCTTCCTCGAGCAGCCTAACGCCTGTTGAACTTCACCCCTCTGTGAAGCTTAGAGTTCGATAGCCAACTTTCTATGGACTTCTCGACGAGGATGATTGGTGGCCTCTTTAGAAAGAGCCCACTTTTGAGAAGCATGTTCTTCTTCTTTCGCCACTGGCTCATAAGCCAGGAACTCACCAATCCTCTTTAAGCGAGTCGTCTTGGAGCCCCTTTTTGATGCATAGACGGCCCACATCTTTCTCAAACATGTGGTATTTATATGATACTTGGGAAGATCAGAGGCAGTACAATACCACGTATTGAAGCCCAGAGAAGTAAGAAAGCTGGGCATCTTGTGGGGGAGTATGAATTTTGCCTCAGTACACCATACCACGTAGAAATACCAACCTCTAGCTCCATCATATAAATTGCCTTCGAATGCAAGGCTTCATGCGACCTTTGTGTTTTTGAAGATAAAACACGGATCTTGCATATCAAATTGCTCAACAATTAAATCAATGAGGAGTAATACTTTCTTAGAATTTGACAAAAAGATATCCAAAGTATTTTTCAAAATTCATTCCAGTCAACCGCGAACTTTCAAAAAACTTTAGAGGAGATTCTATAGTCTTTCTAAAAATTACTGCAGATAGCTGATTCTCACAAAATACTAACGATGAAAGTTACAATCTGATGAATTTCATGACAACAGACGAGAGTTACAATTTGATGACTCTCACATATTTAGAAGCCATAGTACAAGGGTTACAAGATAACGACCTTTGTATTCTGAGAAGACTTGATGCAGAGGTGACATAGAGATCACAAAGTGATGATCTTTATGTCTCCGAAGCCAGACGTTCCCCTTGTGTTTCAACAGCTAAACGCAGAGGTCGACCCTCACGTTTCATCAGCTAAAGGTGAAAGTCGATCCTCGTGTTTCAATAACTAATCGCGAAGGTCAATCCTCACTTTTCATCAACCAAACACGGAGGTCGACCCTCGTGTTTCAACAACTAAACGGGGAGGTCGACCCTCATGTTTCAACAACTAAACGTAAAGGTCAACTCTCGTAAAGGTCGATCCTGGCGTACTTCGTGTTTGACCATTTCATATCATTTGAATGGTTCTAAAACCATTCTCCACTTAATGGGGCGAATAAACCCTCATTATGGAGCAAATTAATAGGTTAGTTATAGCCCTTAAACCCTATAAATAGCTAGTTTTATAGCTAAAAAGAGGGTTGGAGCTTTTTAGATCATTTGGGTTGGCTTTTAGATCATCTTTGGTTAAAGATCTTGGAGATCGGCTATTGCATCGGAGAGAAAAAGCCATCGGCTCATTTTACCAAAAAGGAGTGAAATTCCTTTTTGGAATCAACTCTCTTACAGAGTTCTAAACTTGTTCAGAGTTTGAAAATTGTCGTGCAAGTTCTTCCCGACGTAAAAGTCAAAAGTGATATGAGTCGCCGCACGAGCACCACTGATCATGGGATTATCAAGAGTGCGTTGAGAAGACGATGATAGAAAACACAAGAATAATTTAGTTTTGGCGAAGGAAAATACCTTCCCTAGATTATGAGAATGATAGATTACAAATCCCTCTCTCACAATCTCTCTAGAATCAAGAACAATCTCCCAATTCTCTCTATATCCTAATCTCTTCGTTAAGATCTCACCTCTCTGATTTCTCTGATTGTTTAGAACCCTAAAACAATCCTCTTTATAGAGTTTATAACGTGGATGATAAACTTGTAATTAAACAAACCAAAATCAAACAGGAAAATAGAGTCCTAAACGAATCAGGAAGGCTCAGGAAACCATCATGGTCGACCGTAGACACCATCGCGGTCGACCGGATCCAACGACAAAAACTAAAACCTATTACAGGGTTTGGCCGATCGACTGCACATGTCGCTGCGGTCGATCGCCAAAAGTCAAGAGACCTCCCAGGATTTTGTGCACATTCATGGTTAACTACGGCATCAGGTGTGGTCGACCACTGGAAGCTCAAAATGTTTTCTGCAGTTTTGTCTTAGAATCTTTTCATTTGCTACCTTCATCGACTTCGTCCACATCTCTATTTTTAAGATATCATGAGAATCATCTGTCCTCAAGCTCCTATGAGAATCGCTAAGCTCCCGAAGTAAGGAAGAAGATACACCTATATCATGGCTCCCCTTTAGGAACTTGAAGTCCCTTTCAAGTTAGAACTGAAGCTGAGGGAACTCGCGAGCCCCTCCTTCTCTGTTGAACCACCTGGCTTTGCTAGGAACCTAATCTTGACGTCCGATTAAAAACGACTCATTCGTTCTGCGTCTCGTCGTAGTGAACTTCCGCTCCAAATTGCAACCCACTTTCAGTGGCTCCTCATTAGAACTAATGCATAGCACAACAAACTTCTTTCTTGCATTCACTAACCTCTTTGCTCGGTTCACCATCACTAAGTTTGTCTGCTTCGGAAGAAATGCCGATCGAAATATGAACTTTTCACCATCTTTGGTGAGTGTATTTCTAAGCCCACCTCTCGTAGATTACGTATTTATCCCACAAATAAGGATTGCCCAGTATAACCTAACAAACATCTAATGGAACTACGTCACACATGACCTCATTAATATATGACTCATGGAGCACAAATCTGAAAGTACATTGATCAACTACACTCAGTCCCGTCTCCTTCTGAATCCACCCTAATGGATAGGGCTTTAGATGCTTGACTACCTTTAGACCTAGCTTCTAAACCAAGGCCTCAGATATCAAATTCTTCTTGCAATCTGGATCAACTATGGTATCTACCTAACATGGTCTTCACTTGTAACTTAAGAACAAAGAACTGCTCTCTAGGGTCGTCGTCCTCTTTCATGGCTTGCTTTCCCATCATAAGGTTGAAACTATTGTTAGGTTCTGTCATCCCCAGGACTTCTTTCAGAACTTGAGCTATCACGTATGCCTTTTTTTCCTCCTTCTTCAACCCCCTTTGCTTGAGATGAGGATACTTCTCCCAACACCGATCAACTATGTGTTCTGTCTTCTCGCAATGACTACAAATCAGCCCTGCTATCCCTAAATCACCCTTCCTCTCCTCCTCCTTAAATTAAGAACCACTAGACTCGTCTACAATGTGTTTTGCATCTCCCTTTGTCTCGTTACTCATCTTTTACTTGCCTTCGATGGCAATAGCCTTCACGCTCACCTTTGCAATAGATTTCACCGTGATAACTTCATCTCCTTCCAGATATAATCGCTCAATCCCGCCATATACTTCATAAACAAAGAATATTTTTTCGTCGCAATGTTGAGGACCATCGCCTGCTAGCGGAACTCCATGGTGTATTATTGAATGGTTTGATTGACTCTTTATAGCAAGCCATACCACTTGTACCAACACTCCTCAAGGAATCCCACCGGATAGAATTACTTCCGCAATAGTTCCTTGAACTTGTTCCATGACATCGCCTTCCTTTCCTGCTTGCAATATGATTTCCACCATGTCAATGCATGCCCCTAAAGCTTCAAAGTCGTGAACACGAGTTTCTCCTTAGATGAATATCCGTAGAGGGTAATATATGTCTCCATCCACTCGATCCAATCGTCAAGCCTCTCGATGTTAACACTCCCATCATAAATATGAATCTCCACCATAAAGTCTATCTTAAAATTCTGGTTAGAACCCTTACCCATTGATGTGGAATAGTCTTAACAATCTTAGCCTCCTCTTCAGAATCTGTTTCCTCGCCTTCCCATCGGACTCTACAAGCCTCTTCAATGACAAACTTTGTTTTTGGCAAACTTCATCTTCAGTGACGAACTTTGATCTGGCGAACTTCATCTTTGATAATAAACTTCATTTCTTACGAACTTCATCTTTAATGACGTCCATCATCATGATGGGCTTCATTGGCTGAGATGAGCTTCATCATCATGACGAGCCTCGTCATGCTTGTAGCGTAGTATAACCTTGCTTTATTCCTTGGTGTTTTTTTAGTGTTTACAAGACCCCCTTCAAAAATTTTAGACCTGGATTAGGTTGTATGAGGTTTAAAATACTTTGAACCTTATCGGCTATGACGAGCTTGGTTTGCACGACGAGCTTGGCCTCTTGGCGAGCTTCGATGCTTTGGGGTGAATCTTGTGGTTGCAGGTGAAGTTTGCATCATGAACTTAGCTTGCATGATGAGCTTGGCTTGCATAACTAGCTTGGCCTCTTGGCGAGCTTCGATGCTCTAGGTGCACTTTGTGGTTGTAGGTGAATTTTGTCATTTCTGGGCGAATATCAATACTTGTGGATGAAGTCCAGCTATTTGTTGAGTCTAATCATTATGGGGTTCGTCAGACCCATGTAGGATTGACAATCAGGACTTAGGTTTTTTAGCAAACCCTCAGCTATCAACGGACTTGATGTGTCTTTAACAACTACCATTTGAGTTGGACTAGCCATGCTTTTACCCTTAGCATGATATGTTATAAAGGAGTTTCTCGTAGGCTTAATGCTAAGATTTCTCCTCTATCCTTAGTCATTCAAAGCGTTAGATTAAGTGTTCGAGCGTGATTATAACAGTTAAGTTGTAATCAAGTTTTGTTGTGCCATTTAGTGTAATAGCTCAATCTGAAAAGTTAAAAGCGAGGCTCATCACATGGTAGATCTTTTATTTTAATATGTGGTTATTTGCGGGGATGACGATATGAAAACATTCAAGTCATTCAGTGACACGAAAGTATAACGACTGTGATTACAATATAGGTACATCGCATAGTAGGCCACTATCTTCGACCGTTCTATGGAGATAGAATATTCAGAAGGGATCAGATTGTGAATCATCGTATGGTAGATCACTATCTTGATCGAGTGATAAGTAGATGTTCGTCACATAGTAGAACACTACTTGACGAAGTATAATTTAGTGGACCCACCATCCTATTGAAGAGGACTGGTGGGAGATTTTGGAGGAAAATTAACTATTAGAGTAATAATTAACATGATAGTTTTGTTGTGGACCCACCATCCTGTTGAAGAGGATTTGTGGGAGATTTTGGAGGGAACTAAGTCGTTCAATGACATGAGAGTATAATGATTATGATTAAAATAGAGGTTAGAATAGTGGCACATCACATGGTAGGCTATTATTAATGACTGTTCTTGGAGATAGAACTTGCAAAAAAATATCAGGTAGCGAATAATCACATGGTAGATCACTATCCTGATCGAGTGATAAGTAGATGTTCATCGCTTGGTAGAATGCTATTTGGTGAGGAAAATCAAGACGTTCAATGACATGAGAGTATAACGACCGTGATTATTTTGTGGTCCCACCATCCTATTAAAGAGGATTGGTAGGAGATTTTGGAGGGAACCAAGTCATTCAGTGACATGGGAGTATAACGAATGTGATCGAAATAGTGGGACATCGCGTGATAGGCCACTATCTTTGACCATTCTATGGAGATAGAACTTTTGGAAAAGACCAGATAGTGAATCATTGCATAGTAGATCACCATCTTGATCAAGTGATAAGTAGGTCTTCATCGCATGGTAGAATGCTTCTTGGCAAGGAAAATCAAGTCGTTCAGTGACATGGGAGTATAACAATCATGATTGGAATAGTGGCACATCGTATGGTTGGCTACTATCTTTGATTGTTCTATAGAGATAGAACTTTCAGAAAAGACCAGATAGTGAATCATCGTATGTGTAATACCCCAACCCTTGAGAGGGTGATGTGATTAGTATTGATAGATTTGATTGGAATACTCATACCACCAAGATGCATCTTCTTTTCGGGAACCCAACTCTTAGAAACTCCAAAGTTAAGCGTGCTTGGCCTGGAGAAATTCTAGGATGGGTGACCCCCTGGGAAGTTTTCCAGGGAGCACGTGAGTGAGGACAAAACGTGCTGAA